>JAUEJL010091778.1:0-14139 GCA_032274825.1 Drosophyllum lusitanicum
TGGTTATCATCAAATTCTATGTTTTAGGATAGGCAGAGTTGATTATTAGGGTGAAGTGATTATCTCCCCAACAAAAAGACTAAACTACCCTTTGACTTACGGTCAAAGTTAACACCAGTTAGCCTAAAGGATCAAAAGTGAAACTAAATAACAACCACAGTGATTATTTTTGTAATTTTTGAAGTTAAATGACTAAAAATGAAAATCAATGACAACCATAGAGACTATTTTTGTAATTAACTCTATAAATATTTTTTCAAAGAGTTCAAAAGTTGTATGAGAGGATCTGTAATCATAACTAATATTACTGTAATCATTAATCCTTACGTAAGAATCACTAACATATCAATAACCACATGCAATATTATAACTAACTATTACTACCGCCACTTGACCTACACACAAATATTTATATTAAACCCTATTGATTGTAAAAAAGAAAATACATAACAAACACCTTGGCTTGTTACTCTCACAAGCACATGGTTAACGAGCCGGTGACATCCCAAACAAGGACGAATTCGAGATTTTTGTTGACCAGTGGCACCATATAATGACAAAAATAAAATTAATTAAAGTTGAGGATGTTGTTCGGGTTTTTTCTCGGATTTTCAGTTAATCGGGCCGGATTAACAAGGTTTTAGTTGTTGTTCTGGTATTTTAGGGTCAAAATTTAAAGCAAAACACAATTTATATGAAACCACGTTAATTAAATTGTTATTTTTAAGGTAAACTAAACTATTTTAACTGTATAAATCGAATATTGAACTATATCTTATCATTTTTTAAATATTTTTTCATTTTTCATTTGATTTTAGTGGCATAAAAAATCACTGGTGACACCCCAAAATTTGACTGGCACCGGCTCGAAAACGTAGAAATTTTCCACTCTGTCTGCAAAATTGACTGGTAGCCCATGCCACCACCAAGGTATGGGGTCTGCCCATGCATCCCTTCGGCAATGGAGATAACGACCAAAAAGCTCGTGATGGTGGTGATTTGTGCTCTTAACGAGCTTGTTATCCTCACGATAGCGGATGCTCTTAGTGTAGTTTACACATTTAGCCGGTTAAGGTTTCATTTTTTTATATTGATTTAGTACATGTTGACATTCTTACATGTAAACTCATCGGATTCTTTAGAAACTTGTTAAAAATGGTGTTTAAGCTAAAGAGGTGTTCGGTGGTTTGATAAAAGTTTAAAAATGACTATTTTTCGCAAAAACTTACTAGAAATAACGAGTTGTCAGAATTAATGTATTCTTCACTTTAAAGTCAATAAAAATTGTTTTCTCAAAGAAAATTAGTCTAATCTGATTTGGAGACCAACTCCTAAAAAATTTGGGTTCATTTTCTATATCGCATGAGCTTCATCCGATAAGTCTTCTAAAAATAGTGTTCACCTTTGCTTCATTTGGGTTCATGAACGTTGCCTCTTCTCAGGCCTAAGCTTCGGTTGCGATATATTCAAGAATCACCTTTTCATTTAGAAAAAGGGTGTTTTTTTGTGTGTTACTTCATCAATGATTTGTTCAAAGATCTATGGTTACTTCTGCAAGTTGTAAATCCGTTCGGTTGTGTTTCTAGATATGTTTTCGGATGCGAATTGTTCAAAGGATTTTTCATATGTGTTCAAACGATGAACTTTCTAGACAAACTTTCAGATGTGATTATTCACATGTGTTAAAACAACGAACTTTACGAATAGATGAATTTTCCAGATTGTTCATACTTCATATGGTTCTCTTGGATTATGTTTAGTTTCATTTATATTATTACGTGGTGTTCGATTTCATTAGATTATGAGTCCTTGTGTGTGACTATGCAAACACTTGTTCATATAGTTGTTTGATTCCCATTCCATGGTTGTTTAATCTCCGGTTTCATCATTTCATATCAAGAACATATGAAGATAGTCTTAAGAGCACAAAAATATAAAAAATAAATAATTTAAAGAATTAATCAGTAACTTGTTAAGTAGGTAAATGATTGGTACAATAACCCAAATTTTAAAGTTGTGTGTATTTTTAGATACAAAATAAAGTTACATACAGTGACAATTTTTACAGATTCCGTTATATTTTCAGAGATAAGAGTATTTCATTAATATGATAGTCAGTTAGTATCTAACAATTATTTAAATGTTGTTGCAAGTTAATTTGTAATATTCATTTCTCTTTACACAACATGATTATATGAAGTTCATATCATTAGACTCGAATGAAGATCCTGCCCAAATGTTTTAACGACTACTTAAATGAAGATCCTACCTATTGCATTCACAAGAATTTACAAGGGATTTTTTTTTACTAAAATAAAATATAATAATCTTTTAAAAAATAATACGTAATTTTAATTATCAAATATGTACCAAAGTAAGTAAAACAACTAAAATATGATACTTGTGATACTTTTAGGAGTTGGAAGTTTTTTCATTAAAAAATTAAAGATTCTAGTCTCGTTTGAATGTTAAGCCGAAACCTTTTATTTTGAAATAAAAAGCTTCAAAATGAATTTTATGAGTTGTTAATTTGTAGAATTATGTAAAGAGACCCTTAGTAAATTGTTTTGTTAATTGCTTTTACCATACAAAATTTTTGATTATGTTATTTTATACTTTTCACTTTCAACTATCACTTTCTATACTACCTTGTAAAGTATTTAACTTTTTCTCTTTAAAATTTTTAAGACTAATTAATTTTAAGTAGTATATGTTTTTTTGTATATAAGATAAAAACACTTAGAGCAATAGCTTAATCAATCATTTTTTAATTACCTAAACTAATTTAATAAATCATTAAACATGAAAACTATTATTTAACTAATTTTGGTTAAATCATTTACATCAATACATTTTTTAAAGCTAGATTATCTTTCTCTCTAACTATTTAATAATAATATATTTTTTATTATTATACTTTTTATCAAAAACTATTCAAAATGGTAGATTGGAAAAAAGAGAAATAAAAAACAGAAAAAGTAGAAAGAAAATGGATATGTAGTCGAACAGACTTCATTCTCTGACATCACATTCAACACATACCATACCTACATTCTTAAAACTTGATATGCTATCAAACACAAACTATTATCATTAGCACCGCATTGAACCAAAAATACTAGTCTAACTACTTTTTTTTACCACAATACTAGTACGATTGTGAACATGTACCACAAGTCCACAAGTTTTCTTGATTTGGCAAAATTTTTAAAGAGAATATAATATATAATTTACAACATTTTATAGTATAAAAAAATATATTATCAACTCTTGAAGTGGAGTAAAGTTGTAATTTGTGGGTTTCTGATTTTCCAAGCTGGACCATGGTTTACTCATTTCCCTCAATCCATCATCCATCCATCTCCTTATTTTTATAAACCAAACAATCTTACAAAGTCTTACAAACAGCCTGTCACCCCAACCCCAATCATACTCATTCTCAACCACTACACATATTTATATTTGACCTTCAAATTCTAACCAATTTTTTCAAACAGATTTGCCTTTGATTCAGGGCTATCAAATCATCCACACTTGAATCACAAGCTACAAGCATTGTACATAATTTATTGCACAATGCACAAGTTCAACATAGTGTGGTGGAATGTTGAGAAAAAAAGTGATACGTTTAAGAGAGGGCTACGAACGAGTTTAACTTTTATCGAACTATTTACACTTGGCTCAAGTTGATTTTTTATCGAGTTCATACTTCTAAGCCTCATAATTAATGGGCTCGGAATATTAAAACAAGCCAACCTCGAGTTTATAAGGGCATGCTCGAGTTCTTATCGAGCTTTTCAAACTTTATATGTATATAACGATATGTAAACTAACTTTTCTTGAAAACATTATTGACTCATCAAGTTTTGTTATAATTATATACGTGTTGAAATTAGTTTTATTATTTTATATACCTTTAAGAAGTATCTGACGTTATTTGGTTATTAAAAGCTATTTTTATATAAACTTTCAAGCTTTTCAAGTCGATCTTCAATCCTTATAAAGTAGTAGCTAAGCTTGTGCCATGTCTAGCTTGACTCGATTCGACTCGACTCTTTTATAACCCTAGTCTGATATCAAAGGTCTTTAAAACAAAAAAACAACATTCCTTAAGATCCTTGCAACATTTGAATGATTCAAACTCTAATTATAATATGCTCATAGATTATAATATCATGCTGAGAAAATGACTTAATATTGGATTTTCAACGTTCAAAGATTACATTCATTGAATAATAAACCCCTTACCTTAAGTAATTGGATCTTGGTTAGTCCTACACTTTACAAAGACAGAAAAGCCGAACAGCACTCCATCGAAATATCGAATAGCGCCAAAAATGTGCTGTATTGAATATGATTCCGCTAATTAATACGATAACCTAAGCGGAAAAAAGAAAGAAAAAAAAAGGAAATTAGTACTCGTTATCCAAGCTTCAAATGTCGAAAACAACACAACATAGTGAATAACTAATGTTAATAATCTCTCTTTATGACAGCTAACAAAATATGGTGATTAAATGGGTGATATCATATCTCTAAAAGGGAAAGAATAGCATGCTCAAGCTTCTAAATTACTTATATTATTAATTAGCTATTGAATCATTCTTTTAATTGTAACTAACATAGGCATTTATGAAATTATTAAAAAAAAGGTGAAATTTTTTATCGGGTCATCCCAACCCGTTTTGACCCAAACACAGGCATTATCTAGCCAAGAAATGTTTTTCATAGATAGCATCTGATACTCAAACTTTAACTTAAAGTTCCCTGTTATTAGCCAAGAAACATGCATATGTCAATGAATGTTAGTCTACCCAGAACCCAAGAAACATGTTGATGCTTGAAAGCAGTGTATCATAACTGCAATAATGAGCAAAAAAGTCCCACATAGTAAAGTTATACTTGTGTAACATATTGAAACAACCTGTAAGGATGGCTCTCTATGTACCACTCCACATGAAAATGCATGTGCAATTATTATATGCACCATGAAAAGGTCAAAGTCAAACCTATTGCTTAAGAAAGTAACAAAGACAGGCATTATATGATTTTGTTTGCTGAATTCACATACAATATCTAAGATAAGTACGTAGAACATGAGTTAAGGATTACCTACGCTAATTTGTTCAATTTGTGCATAAACCTAAGCATCCGAAGCATCATCATTTTCACCCTTTTCATAGCCATTGCACCTTATAATATACACCTGAAAATAAAAGGGAAAGAGTGAATTATATTGTTTGTTTGAGGTAATGATTGATTTCAATAATCTGAAATAATTGGCTTTCGACAGAAAAGGGAAAAACATGCTCTGTAAGATTCTTCATAACAAGGTGATGAACATATTTAGAAAAAAAATTCACGAATTTCAAACTGGTACTTTAAGATAACTTAGAAGATCTTTCTAGTTACAATGATCAAACCTTAAAGACTGTGTGTTCAATTAGGTGGAAAACGAGTGCATCTCCATCTACTAATTCATGACTGATGGAAAATCCTCTCCATCCACCACTAAGACCTGCTTTTCGGGCCAAGTAAACAGTTGGGAACTCTTCACCTTCTTCATCAATTAAGGTAACAGTTCCATCATTCTTTGGTAGGTGTTTCCTGCAGAAATGACCTGGGAGACCCTGTTTATTCATACCCATAAACATCAATCATATTAACGTCTCACATGCATATGAACATCAAAGTAAACTTCTTGTAAAAATGAAAAAAAACACAAGTAAAAAACTAACCAGCCAAAATCCACCAGTCACATGTGATTGAAGCATGGGCTTGACAAATGAAGGACGGTCACCTTCAAGATTAGCTTCGAGTTCTTCGGCTTTGTTTGTAGCATATTCCCTAGCTTCATTAGATGCATACACACGGTTTGCTAAGTCCCTTCGTGAATAGCTGAACTTTCTTCCACTGCACAAATACGATATAAAAACTGCGCATGTAAATTTTCATCCCAAAAAATAGCGCGCACGCTTTTTATTTCAAAAAGTTGCATCACTTTTTAAAATTTTCATTTACATGCATTATTCTAGGTTATGTGCTCTAGAATGTCTTTATTCTACTAACGTTTACCAATTTAAATGTAGTAAAAAGAAACTATCAAACATTGATGTAAAAGAAAAACTCAATGGGACATGAAAAATCATACATGGACAACATGTTTGGGATAACCAGAAGTTGCTACTGTATTACTGATTTCATTAGGTTTAATAGAATTTTACCTTCTTGGTAAGTCGACTCGCTCATAAACCACCTACAACAAAATCCACAAAAAGATAAATGAGTTTTGTGTTCTCATCATTTTCCAAATCTATCTACAATGCCAAAAAAGGCCTAAAAAGGACCGCACTTCAGTGTATCAACAGATCTTTAAAACCACATGTAGTTAAGAGGAAACTAAAGAAACATACAATTTCCTTGTATACAGGGGCAGGCATATTTGCAACTCGGCTTGACCTTCTCACCTCCACCATTTCTGTCCCGATAGCACGAGGTTTTGTACGCTTCATCTGCCATTGTTAACGAAGCATAAATAACCTAGTTTACCTCATTATTTATAACAATATTCCAATCTCAAAGATTATACATTGATCTTCATTTAATCAGGATTATTTCATTACTTCTCTCCTGTGATGATTTTGCAGATAATAACATAAACCAAACATGTTACTAAATTGCTTGAGAATTTGTGTGCTTCTTCTTTCTAATGTTACAGAGAACAAAGAGATTAATTTGGTTCATGATTAACATAAAATTGACTCTGTAGCAACATTTGAAACCATTCCTTGTGTTAATACAGCTAATACGTTGCCTTTTGTGATTATTTCGTAAAACAAAACCTAAAGCAAACAAATTCCTAAAATCAATAGTGATTTCGTTCATGCCATTTTCCCGTTGCTGCTACAAACACATAACACTAATTTAATCCGCATCTGTATCGTAATCATTATGATTATTGGCAAAATCGATCCAAACACAAATTTCATTTCGTCATGGAGGAGCTTGTAATAAAAACCTTAAGAGTGCCTGTTAGTCACATACACACACAGATAGACAGATAGAGAGAGAGAGAGAGAGATTAGGGATGAACCGGTGATGGCTTAGGGGAGTGAGCGGTTTTGAGTGCTTGAGTAAGCTGAGGGAGATGAAGCTCTTCCATTCTTTTCTTGTTTTCTTCCAACCTTTGCTTTCGCAGATCCTCATAGTTTTGCTTTGAAACCACCATTGTTGATATTCTTGCTTCTTCTTTTTCCTTGAATTCTAGAGAGAGAATTTGACTAGGGTTTTTGAGTTTTTCTCTCAGAGTCGACCGTTGGAATTCATTCCACGTTTGAAATGGAACCAGGGGGGTTTTATATATGATGGCCTGGTGGGAATGTAATTATTACAATCTTAAAACAAAATTAAAAATTCAAAGTTTGTATTAAAAAAGAATAATTATATAGAAGGAGATTGAAGTTTATTTGAAAACCATTTTTATTATAAATACCATTTGTAAGCATTATTAATACTTATTAATGACACATCAATAGAGATATCTTGGTTTGTTATATATTTTTGTAACCGTGAATTGCGTTCGGGTGGACCGTTATTAAAGAACGAGACTTGATTTTTCCAAAATACCCCTAAATAATATGTCATTAATGAGGCGTCATTTTTATTAGCCATTGATTTAGTTTAAATAAAGGGTCAAAATTGATTCTCGCAATACTCGCAATAAGTATGGTTCTCAAACAAACATTAAAGAATAGATCAGGACATTTTAGATAAATGTTAAGATTTAATATGGCATTTTTTGTAATTAAAGTAGACATTTAGAATATATATTTATATTAACAGGGGGTATTTATGAAACTTTAAATCAAAACTCAAACACGCCTTTTAGAAAATGACGGTTTATGTCTCTCTCTTCAGTAACCCACAACTTTTTCTTTCTCCCTACTCTCTTATCTCTTTTCTTGCGCCATCGTGTAAGCAATCGCCACCACTTCTGGCGGTATCAAATAAAGAAAGACGAAGTGTTGTTTCCGTATTAGAAAATCGCCATCATTGCTGGCGGTTTAATCCTTCTCGCCATTGGTCACTGTCACATCTCGCACCAAATCGGAGTTTCGATCGGATGAGAAGTTGTTCTTCTTCCCAATCACCGACGCCATCTATCATCTCTGGTTGCCGGATCATCACCAAGTAGTAGGTAATTTTGCAGCTGTCGCGGTTTATTACCGCCAGTTTGGTTTTACTGCTTAATGTGTCTGCCCTCCGGCACCAACAATGTGAAGCAACATTTAGATTTGTTCAAAATTTGTGTTAAAGAAATGCATAGGTGATTTTGGATTTGTTAAAAATTTGGGTTTTTTAATTATTGTTTATTGGATTACATTGGACAATATTGTTCTTTGTTTATAAACTTTTGAGTCTAGAAATGCATATGTGATTTTGGGTTTGTTTATGATACAAATGGCGTATATTAGTATCAAACCCTCATTTTGTTAAAAAAAAAATAAGTTGAAGTCCTCCTATAATCATTTCAAATGATTATAGGAGAACTTCAACTTATTTTTTTTCGTATGTGAGATCTATATTTTCGTATGTGAGATCTGATTTATATGATCATGATGTCTGATTTTTAACATATTAAATTCTTGCATTTTAAAATACATGTTAGTTTCATGGAATGCATCTTCATGGGTTACTTATAAATCTTTTTTTTTAAATTTAGATGATATGCATCTTAGAAGTTATATGCATTTTCAAATAGAAATTTATTAGAAATATGTCAAATTAGTCTTGAATTAATAAACAAATGAAACTAATTCTAATTATATAATTTTTTTTGGCTAAAAATCTTAAACAGTAAGATATGTCAACACCAAAATTATTTCTTAAGTTCATCAAAAAAGGATGTTTCTTTATTGATCCATACCCTATATATATATATTTAAAAAAGACATATTGGTGAAATTTACTCTACATTTTATACATTTTTCAAGGCTGTCAATTTTTGACCTGGCACAAAACACGACCTAAACCCGACACAAAAAATGACATGAACCCGAAATGGGTCAAAGCAGGCCGACACGAAGATAAATGCGTCGGGTTAGGGTCAACCCGACAACCCGAAAGTGACCCGTATAAAGGTAAAACTATAAAATTTTCTTTAATACTTAAAAATTTTAATTTCAAAAAGGGAGATCATGAATTCAAATAAGAGAGTAACATCTTACACAATAAAACCCAACAAACAAAAGTACAAAACTTTTAAAAGTTAAAAATTTAAATAAACAATAAATGATTTAAAGCTAAAACAATATTACATCATTTCGGTATTTGTTATTTTAATTATATAGTTTTGTTACTTGACATTTGTCTACTTGATATGAAGTACTATAATAGTTTGGATTGGCTTCCTAACTTTATTTAATAACATTATTTATTGGTAATTGGTAGAAGCGTAGTAGATTATATTGTTCAGTATATCTATTTATATAAGTTGGATAAAAAGATAAAGTCAAAGTTCGATTTAAACCGAAACAAACACCGTATCCAAAGTTCAAATACTATCGAAACGAATATTGAAGTTAAAATCTAAATGAAAATCATATTCAAAATTCAAATTGAAGCAAACAAGGAACTAGAAAAATCGTATATGAAAATCGAAAAAATTACAAATACATTTTGGTGAAATGGGTCGGCACGAAACGTGACCTAAACCCGACACGGAAAAAGTGACACGACTTAAACCTAACACAAAAATAAATAGGTCGACAATAAATTAACACAAACGCGATAACCCGAACCCGACCCAAATTGATAGTCTTAACATTTTTTAGTGAAAAGATGGTAACAAATTAACAAGTTAACAGTACATGAGAGCATTATAACCGAATAACTAACCGATCATATAAATTCTACTTAGAGCGGACGATATAGTTATAAAGATCACTCGATCTCATGCTACCATATAGTCACATTAGTGTCATAACTTTATTACAATGTCATATTTTCATTACTCATTTGGAAGTTTGAAGTGGTCACCATGCTCACAAAGTGATCACCCAATCAAGGGCTAAACTGTCAAAGAAATCGAAAATAACTATCCAACCAACGATCATGTTGTTTCACAGGAAAAAGCAAAGGTCGCGTCATTTGGATGCACCGTATCTAATAGAAGTAGGAGGCGCTGCCCCCTAGACCTCCACTCTTTATTATGGAGGTATTCAATCAACTAAGACGAGTATGCACTCCACGTCTCCTAACTCGTATTAGTTTATCTTGAAAAACTGTTTTTG
Source organism: Drosophyllum lusitanicum (assembly GCA_032274825.1). Classification (NCBI taxonomy): domain Eukaryota; kingdom Viridiplantae; phylum Streptophyta; class Magnoliopsida; order Caryophyllales; family Drosophyllaceae; genus Drosophyllum; species Drosophyllum lusitanicum. The sequence continues at coordinate 10,293 of JAUEJL010091778.1, forward strand.
GTCTCTAGTAAACCACAATTAACAAAATATAGTTGATGAAACTAAAATCACCAACAGACTTAATATGTACGAGTGGTGTAGGTTACCTCCTTCCACTCTCATGCATTTACAACCATGTCTCGTGGTCCTTTGTTTGTATGCGAGTATAAAAAACATTAGAACGTGAGAGTGAAAAGGTTGCAAAAGTAGAGCTATTGAAAAAGGTTACACAAGGGGTTGCTGGTTTCCAAGTGAGCTAATTTTTTATCGTTACATTTATCCCAAACTCACTTAACCATATTTTGCTTGGCGACAAATTATTCAACGACAATTTTCCTAGCCAGAAGCTCCACCTTTTTCCAATTAAACTCATCCAACCCATTTTCCAATCAGACATGCAAAAACAGAAAGAACAAGTCCTCAAGGCTCGCTCGATTTGTTCTTGGAAGATGCAAGATAATTTATGTATAAAGTATAAGCATCCCTTACTATTATACAAAACATAAGTGCCGGCATGCTGGTACTACCTAACATAGATGGCTAGGTGGCGTTGTACTTTCTTAAAATGACGTAAATACCTCTCTTTTATAAATTAATAAAATGCCAATCTTAAGTCGGTTCAGGTCTAGTTTGGAACAGAACTGGAGCAATACCAACTCAGGTAAGATTGATCCGGTTTTTGCTAATTTTCCTTCACACTTTTTAGCTTAACTTCCTGTCTCATTTTTTATTCTTCTTAACTTTGCTTTCTAATTTCTCATTCACCTTGTACGCATCATATGCATTTTCTTCTTTTAATGAAATCTATACTGCATCTAACTTAACACACTTTCTTATTCACCTTGTTGCTAATCTTATTAGTATTTAATAACGCCCAAGTTTTTCAACCAAGGAAGAACCTCTTCTAGACCTTCTGTTAAGCTTCTCGGCTTGTAGTTCAATTCTCTTTTCGCCTTCTCACAAGAATAAGCCCATTGGTGGCTTAAAACGTACACAGTCTGTTTCAAATTAGAACAAACATTGTTATATTGTATGCAAAATGGAGCATGAATGCCACAATACAAAAACAGGTCAATGACTCGATGTGGGTTGTATTTTCCGGATAACAAGTCAAACAGGGTTATATATTTAAAAAAAGGAAAAATGATTCATAGTCCTAATTAAACAACCTAATAAACCAACCTAAGAATGACATGAATGTATTAGGTTGATTTATCGGTATGTGTTTTATTACTTACTCAGCTAAAAGGGAACGAGTCATATATGAGGTCAAAAATTAACATGGAAAGTATTGTCGGGTCAGCCCAACCTGCCCGTTTAGCCGTTTGATATGTTATACAACCTTCCAATCTATTATATGTAAAATAAAGCTTGAAAAGGGAAAAAGGAAATACCGGGGGGCTAATCAGAGGAAGTTTTCCAGTTATTCTAGAGAATAGAACAGATAACCAGCCATAAACCTCGATCAAGAACAAGGGAATGTTAAGCCAAGGTCTTTTTGTGTTGGTGATAGCTGCAGCAATATCAAAAACTTGCATGAAGGATGCATTTTCACCTGTAAGAAGGTATCTTTCACCGGGTTGACCTTTGTCTAAGGCTGAAATGTGGCCATCTACCACATCATCTACATGACTGAAAGAGAACTTGTCGTTTCCATAACCTATGTAGCCAGGCAAACGTCCATTAAATCGTTCAACAATCTGATAAGAACAAATAAAAGTGATCTTAGACTTTTTGTAAGTTAGGAACAACTAATAACAAGCTCTCAAAAGCACAGAAGCATGCAAGTATTCTAAACATTTACCAAACGGGCCACCACATTGCCAGCAGTGACTTTACCAGGTCCATATATAACCCCAGGATAAACAGCCACTAGAGGTACTCCTTCCTTTGCAGCTTCTAGAGCAATCTTATCAGCAACAGCCTTTGATTTCTCATACTCAGTACAGAAAGACTTGGCTGAATGCATCTATTTAGCCACAAATTTCAGAAAGTCACCAGATAGATTAGATTCAAGTAATGTGGTGTTTAGCAACAAACTAATTACCACTACAACACCGATGACTGATCATGCATTTGAACTTTCATAGCCACAAGCACTTCAAAAGGGAAATTCTGTTGTGTTTTGAAAGAAGTACAGAAAAGAACTGCACCCATGGTAATTAACATTTGAAGAACATCTGTATGAATGATTACTTCAGAAGATGGTAGATTTGAAAACAAAAAAATCTTATCAGCTTCAAGATAGATTTCACCGCTTCTTAAGTCAAATACATTAAATTCAACTTTAATTTAGACTACAATTCTCGTTGAAACAAATTGAATATGTTCCATGCTGATTGATCACTTCCCCCTTATTAATTCTACAGGTGTCCACAAATCAGAGGAGAAATAGGAAGAGAAAAATTTATAGAAACGTATTAATAAAAAAGTTTTAAGTATTTCAAAAACCTAGAAGATCTGTTCTAATTCGGTAAGTATCAGTCTGAACTCCAAAATCAAAATTTCACTTGAATTGGGGGCTATAGATTCTTCTAATAATTACGAAATGTGATTTCAGAAGAAATATGCAGAAGTGAAGTAATTACTTGACTCTCATCTGCAGTGTATCCATCGGTTGATCCCAAGGCGAAAAACGACGACGTATAAATAATCTTCTCTATTGTATCCGTCTCCTTAAACGCTCGAATTACGTTCTTCAAACCTCCAACATTGACCTAACCGATGTAATCAGATCAAATCGAGACGAACTAAATTTTTGTACTAATAAAAAGTAACTATAGTTTTTCAGCTGAATTAACTTACAGATATAAATTTGGAAGGATCTGGAAGCCATGGCTCCACTAGAGCAGCTGCGTGAAAAACCACATGGCAGCCGGAGCAAGCAGCGAGAAGTGACGGATAGTCCGTAACATCACCGTATACAAGTTCTAGAGCTACGGCATCGGAGGGAGTAGGTAGGGAGGAGAGATCGCTGGAACGACGGACGAACGCTCGAACAGAGTGGCCGTGACGAAGTAGAGCATGGCAGAGTCTTCCACCTAAGTAGCCGGAAGCACCAGTGACCAACACTTTCATAGTTTCATACTTCACCGTCTCCGTCTCCGTCTCCGGTTATCTATCAAGTAGATGTTTTTTTAATTAAAACATAAAATAAAATTTTGTTTATAATTTATTATGAGTTTTACTAGATAAAGACAAACGCAATTGAACAAATTTATTTAATTATTTATCAGTTTCATAATGTGATCCAAAAATTTTCTATTTATAGAAGTGATTTTTATAATAGAAATTTTTGGTTCGGTTTAGTTTTGGGTAATTAAAAAGGTTACACATCATGTACATATGATTTTTAAAATTTACGCTCTCTGTCTTGGATAAATAAAAAAAAATTATCTTTATTGACAAATTTTTATATAAGTATATATATGTGTGACCTTTCAAGGTAATTTACCCTTAATTATTATTATTATTAATTTTAGATTATTTAATTTATTTTAGAATACTTTATAAATCATGTTATGGGTGAGATGGAAACCATAACATATGACATGAATCTTCTTATTCTTACATAAGTTGAAGTAGTTTAGATATCCGTGTTAAAACATGGGTAGCCTAATTACATATGTGAAAGTATTATTTTATATTCGTTTAGCAAAATATATGATTGTATTGTATGAGTGAAAAAGATTTCGATCGGGACAACTTTAAAAATGATGTATAATTTAATTACGATAAAATTTATATTATATATGTATATAATAAACATAGATAAGGACAAGGAATTTGAATGTGTATACGTTTAAATTACCATATGAATTAATTTAGTAGGATAAGATTTAAAACTTATATAATAAATAATATAATA
>JAUEJL010091789.1:0-14139 GCA_032274825.1 Drosophyllum lusitanicum
ATACCCGACCCGTATGTATATTTGACCCATCTCGCAAATCCCGCATAACATACATAAGGTATATGGATCAAATAACCGTACTCGCTAACATAACATATCAACCAACACGTTCATATACCGCATATCAATCACATACCACATGCCGTAGTCCGTATATCTACCCACTAAGTTTTCTCTAGACATTAGGCCCGGACAACTAGGTAACCCGTTCACTAATCACACACTAAGCAACCCGTGCATCAATTGGGTAACTACTCCCAATCCATGCATGAGTGTACATTAAACAGTGTTTTCACTACTCCGACTATGTAGGTACAAGTACCGCGTTTTCGTTCAGATGTAAGTACAACCGGAAACCACCACCATCTCCTCTTTACACCCGCGTGATGTATGATCAAGCCCACCGTTCGAACTACATCACTGCAGTACACGAACGCATCTGAATCCGTATACCATGTGTCGCAAAGGTTATCTAAAAAACCCCGCAACTCCGTATGTGGCTAGAACATATGCCTAGAAAGTCATTAAAACCTACTAGGCCCATAAACAGTAAGTGAGCATGCAAGTTTACTACCCCCGCCCAACAATCCATGTACATGTATATAAATAAAAGTTCAACCGTATAAACCGTAAATAATCATAGTATGCAATCACAGCCTTGTAAGCAGACATGAATCATATATTCGCAAGTAATACATGTTAGTCTCAGATTGGATACACAACAACAAATGTTTGTAGAAGGGGGGTTGAATACAAACGTAAGCTTTTTAAAATTAAATGCACACACTTATACTTTTAATATTTAATTCTTATTGAAATGAATCAAAAATTACATGTACAAGGAAGCGGAAATTCCTAATACAATAAAAGGTGGTCACTAAAATGTCTAACATATAAACAAGCTTCTCAAGAACAACTAATGTTCAAAAGATCCAACAAATGGACACGTTTCTACACTAAATGCTAACTCTAAAACTTGCTTTTGCTTAAAAGCTTCAAGCTTGTTCTTGAAGATAGATTATACAATGAGTGTAATTGTTATCTTTGCATGTTGAGGAAGCAAGGATATATGTAGAAGCTTTGGCCCGTAGACTTGAAGGAGTAATTGAGGATAAGATGGTAAGAGAAATTAATATTATAATCATAAAGTTAGTAGGAGAAATATATCATTACTTTAATCAAGTGTTTGAATAAAGTAATAGTATTTTTCTGAAAAAGGTAACCCGCTAGCAATTTAATAATAATATCTTCCACACCTTTTGCCTTGTAAGTTTGGACTTCTTTTTAATGATTATTCTTTTATCAATCATTCAAACTTTTTCTGATTTGACATTACCAAAGATAGAGTTGCTAGCCATTCTTTGACATTTGACATATCTTCAAGATCCTTTCTTCAAAGATACCTTTACCCGTTTTTCAGAGGATAAAGATCTATCCTTTTTGCCTAACTTGATGAAAGAAAAAGTGCAATTACATTTACAATAAAGAATCTAAGGCATAATAGAACAACACATGTTCTGTCTTTTACATAAAGGAGTTATATTACAAAAATTGAATATTCTGATAAACAGTTAGGGCTAGAATCACCACTCAGTCAATCAAAATGTACTAAACTGACAAAGATGTCTTACTCAGCCTAAGTGTTGATTGCTCAGTTGGAAATTGGGTGCTCAGCTAATAACATATTGCTCAGTTGATCATAGTAATGCTCAGCTGATTAAACTAGTGCTCAGCTGATCAAAACATTGCATAGCTCATCAAGCTGTTAGTTGACAGAAGTATAAGCTGATCAACCTAGATGATTAGTTGTTCAACTGATCATTTAGAGCGATGAGTTTATCAAAATAAAACTAAATGTTTGAAAGAGAATACTTAGTTAATGACTTTTAGATGTTCAGCTAATCAAAATGATGTTCAGCTGATCAATCAAACTGGTTGCTCAGCTGATCCTTGAACTTGCTTAGCTGATGGGTGTATTAGCTGTAGCTGATGGTCTTCTACACTTGTATTTTCTTCTACTGATCTCAGATGCTGTCTCTGGCTGATGCTCAGTACTTGGAAAGTTTTCAGCTGATATTTTATACTTGGTAACTTCTTAGTCAGAATCTAAACAACACATGTTTAAATTCATTCTAAGTCTAGCTGAAGGTCTGGTTTTACTATCATCAAATCCTATGTATTTCAATTGACATGTTTGATTATTGAGTTGAAATAGTTATCTCCCCAACAATACACTTATCATAATAAACCGTAGAATTCATTTTCTTTTAAACCGTTAGAATATTTAGATTTTGTCTATGTACTCGGTTTTGTAAAACTATTGAGCCTACCTGAAGTCCGAGAGAGCTGAAACCGAAAGAATCACTGAGAAAATTTACCGCACAACCTAAATGATAAACGAGCCCTAATAAGTAACCAAGTTACGAGATTCGAAAACAATTGTTAACATAAGAACAAGAATCGAAAATCCTATTATAACTAAGAGGAATCACAATTCACTAAACAATGGAATCATAAATCAAAAATCCTCTACTCCTCGCCATCCACATCACGTCATCCCCTCTCGCTAACTTTAACCATGGATGTCACGCCATCCTGATCTCGCCATTCCTTCCCTCTTCCCTCGCCATCTATAGACATGTCGATCACGCCATCCACATGCTCAGTCTCGCCATCCGTAAGATCATAATTCGCCACAGTTCACAAGCAATCATAAACCAATTGTCACACAGCTCCCAATCCAAAATCAGCTTCAAATTTACAATCGAAAACCTTAGGACATTGAATCCAAATTGAAAACCATTTCATAAAGACCAATCGAAAACCTTATCTTGAAGTTCAAATCGAAAACCATAACTTAGAAGCTCAATCAAAAACTTTGACCCATCTGAGAATCGACAATCAACTCCATCATACTCAATCGCAATTCATTTCCAATAAAATGGAAAATCATAACAGTGTAGCAATCGAAAATCAGTTCAAGTACTTCATGATCAAAACCTTAGCTCTAAGGCAATCGAAAACCTTTACATATACATCTATTTAATCGAAAATCTCATGTGAAATTCCCTCACGAACAACCGACGAAACAGTTATAAAACACAACCCTTAAATCCAAATTTCTAAACTGAAAATCATAAGGAATGTACCATTAATTCTAGATTTCCATAACTAATGAACCCCTAATGTCAATTTAAGGATTAATCAACAAAATTCAATCAATTTTACACCTTCACAATCAAAACCGTCGACTACCTATTGCCCCCGCTGTTTGATCAGATTTACAGCCGCCATACACAATATTAAATCCTTAAAACTTAATTATAAACTATATAATTACAAGATTAAGGGTTAGGAGACTGGCTTGATCAATTATCTTCACAAAATCACTTAAGAATTCTTGTTTTTTTCTAACGACCGAGAGCACATTCACCAAACAAAACTGCTGTGAGTAAACAAATGGGCTGCCAAATCAAGATTAAACCCTAATAAATCATTAGTCCCTTAATCACAAACTAATCCCTAATGTTGACCCTTTTAACCCTTTAGTCCTTATTCTTTTATTTTACTACTAATATATCCCTTGTGTCATTAAACACCCAACAATACTTAACCATCAACCGTCTCATTAAATGCTCAAAAATAGATAACAAAAAGCATTAATTAGTTCTATAATTATTACCTCGAAATTTGGTTGTTACAATTTTCCCTCCTTAAAAGATTCTATTCTAGGAATCCACATTGTACCACTCCACTGTGAGTAATTTAAATTTTAAAAGAGTTTTATTAATTTATTAATTATAATTAATGCATGAGATTATATAATTAATAAGAAAAATATACATATACTTGTAGCATGTAATTTATCTAAAATAAGAGTAAGGATTGAGTTTGCAATTACTAAATATGGATATGTAAGTGGGAATCTTAATATTGTAGTTAATATAAAAGAATGAGACTAGAGAGACCAGATTTGTCAAATTGCTAAACTTATGCATAAATATAGTATTTAAGTCAAAATAGTCAAATGTTAGTGTGTGTATGTGTGTGTGAAAGGTGTGAAGGCTAGAACACATACGAGAACCTTAGAAAAATCTTTGTTCTTCATAATTTAAGCTGCAATGAAGAAGAAATTAAGTGTTTGATCATATACAAGCATTTGAGGTATGAATTCTTGACCCACTTGGGGTGTGTTCTTATGAATTTGGTCATTTTGTATAGAAATTATAGATTAGTGAGTCTACATCATCTTGGTTATGATTTAGTTGAATTATTGTTACCGAAATATAAATCATAGAGGTTCATTAACTGATTTTGTTTTGCATGTGTTGATAATTAGAGCACATGGGTCAAATTTAAATTCTTATGATAATATGATCAAAGCTCATGTTTTTATGGTTTTGGTTTTATATCTATATGTTCTTAGTTGTTGTAAAGTGTTGCGATACACTTATGGTGTCAATTTTTGGGTTTGTTGATGTTTTGAGTCGGATTTGCGTTGAACATAGCTGCTGGAATTTTGGTTACATACGCAGTGTACATGGGTGCTAGCCATGTATAGCATCGTGTAGAGGTACATGGGCCGTGTAGCGGAACACGGGTCGTGTACAACCCTTTTATACATAGGCCATGTAGGGCTTTATGGACCATGTACGAATGAGCTAAACGGGCCGTGTATTTAACACGGGCCATGTAGGGTTAGGTCTTAATAGTGCCCTTGCTTGGCCAGTGTGGTCGTGTAGTGGTACACGGGCTGCGTATACATATAATAGAATGATTATTTCCTTAACTCAGAACTGAGACTTTATGTAATAACTAATTATCGAAGACTAAATTTGAGATCATATCAATTGAACTGTGAGTGTACTTGACTTTCTTTTATAATGATCATGTTTGTGTGGATGATATGCATACATATATTTGTGCTCTTGAGCATTTGAGTATTTATGCTAGTTTGAGCATTTGAGTATTTGCCTCGGTACCTGGTATAGAGTTAGGATTCCAGTATTCGTTATTGAACGTTTTGAGATTTATTAATATGTGATCTCTATGCTTACGTATTATTATATTTGATTGTTGAGTATGTTCACTAAGCAAATTGCTTATTAGAGTTTTTACATGTATTCCAGGTGGTAATGAGAAGGATAAAGGCAAGGTTACAGCTCCATGATAGAGGAAGATAGCTCCAAGCTTTTGGAAAATATTTATGGAAATTTACTTGAATACTTTTAGACGGCTTGTAACTAAACTAAGATATTACTTTGTTCTCATCTTTTGGAATTATCATACAAGCTATAACAATTTATAATGTTAATTTTTTTTGGTCTTTACGCACATAGACAAGCAACACACAAACTATTATTCATTTCAGGGTTCGGTCATTCAACATATGCCCCATTTGAATCTTTCGTTGTTGTTAGATCATTTCCTCCGTTGGGTTGTAGCCCAGTGGTAAGTGCTTTGGCACTTTGGTGTGACCTAGGTCAAGGGTTCGAGTCCCGTCGTGGACAAAAAGGTGTAAATTTAGAAAATGCGTAGAATTAGGAGTAGATTAGAGTGTGCGTGTGTTCTGCTGTTAAAAAAAATAGAGATTTAGTTTAAAGCTTTCGTTGTTGTTAGATCATTTCCTCCGTTAATTAGAGATTTAGTTTAAAGACAACACATTATAACCCATGATAACTATATCAATTAAAGTCCTAAATCCGTAAATCGGGAACCGACGACCATTCAACCGAATCATCAATCCAACGAAAGAAAACTGAAAAATTGCAAATAAAACAACCATCAATCAAAACTTAAAATCCGAGAATAAAAAATAATTCACAAACCCACACTTACTATTCCTCATCATATTGTACACTCGGGCCGTTGCTTTAGTCAGTTCCTTATCCTTTCCTAACTAACCATACATTCTACCACAAGATCAATCATAACAAATCATAATCGCTTAACAACTCTATCACTCGACCGCTTTGTGGCCCACGAATCGACATACCTATATATTAAGTGTACATAAGATTCATTTTCCACCTAGTCATTCCACTCAACCCCTTTTCACATCCTTTTAATAATATCCATTATATCTTTTACTTCTCATGACGTAAACCTGTCATTCTACATCTACCTCAAGTAATGCAGGTTCAGTTATCAAGCACAAACATGTTGTGGCATTTTCGTGATGACGTTGGCCATGCGTAATCACAAAAGTACCTCACATGAGTGTCCTCCTCACTGTCCTCACATCTCTCTAGATGTCTGAGTCATCTGTTCTTATGAACTTCCAACTTCTATCACTACCTTGTCCGTCTTAAATCCACATCCTTCCTTGGATTTTACATTTTCGTACGTTCTAGTTCCTTACTATGCGCAGGTTTAACCCGCGCTAGACCTAATTTCCTTCATTGTATCTGTCTCATTCCTCTAATTTGACCATTTATCATTCCGTCCCGGCTACTAAAATTCATAAGAATAATTTATTCCACTCTACTGATCATAGTCAACCTTTCATTCAAACCGTTTTTAACTCCCATCCCTTCTACATAATCATCCATGCTACTTCTAAATCTCATCTTAGTCATCTCTTGTGTTGAGTCACTTTGCTCCCAAATGGTTGTTTCGAACCTTCACTGGGTTCTTTTAGAGCGGATCACCTACCATCCTTGTAATTCTGACGCTTCAATTTGAGCGTATCGCGTTCTCTTCCAATTGTAGTACACCAAGTACCATAAACATCAATGAGTATTTAAGCAAAACATTATATTATACATATCAGAGAAAATATCCCAAGTCAATAAGCATTCAACATCACATTAACTATTATACCAAAGCATATCCCCACATTGTTATTTTGCCAAATATAACATATGATGACTTAATCAATTTCATATAAAACGGGTATCCACAGGGTACACTCACCTGGAAGGTCCGATGAGGATCACAACCCGAATCCTAATCAATTCACTTAATGGTCAAGCCTATAACAAGAGATACACAAGACACTCTTAGATAGCTAATACCAAAATGGGTGCTTTTAGACTTGACTAAGCCCAAACAGTGACTGGAATTACTAAAGACTCAATCCTAAGTACCTATGATTAAAAGGTTCTCAAATCCAATTGAAGAAATCTCTTGTAAAAGCCAAAACATAAAAGCTTGATGCACCGGGGAGGATCGCATTGCAAGGGGCAAATATCGCGCCACAGAGGGCGATCATCGTGCCGTGATCACAACTTATGAGAGTTCTAGAAAAAGAGACGCTTTACTCTCAATGCGATTCTCAAGGGTCGTGACACGAGATTACCTGACCAAGATGACTTCCCTGGTCTTCAACTAAGCTGCGTAGCAACATCATGGAATCGTGCCGCGATGCGTCATCACACTGGTCAAATTCAAGTTACATTTCAAACTTATCCATTTCGGTACAATTTCAAGAGTAACTCATTTGAAGTTTATAAATAACTCTTATGAGCCAACCGACCCAAACTCATCATAAACAATAACCTAACACACTTTAGGTGATTCAAGCCCTAACTTATTCAATTTGCACCAAAAATGACCCATTTGACTTAGAAACTTAAATACAACAACAACGGGTCTCATTATACATCACATAATACTGAAATTACTCAATATTTGGTTGAAGAACTTACTTGATGACAGTCACTTGGTCTATACCACCTCAATTTCAACCAAAACAAGACACTAGAGGAATAATTGAGGTTGAATCTTCTTAATATACTTCCAATTTCAACATGCATATACTAACCCTTCAAGATTTCATCAAGTCGCTCTATGCTCCTTCTATCTCTCTCCTCTCTCTCTTTCTCGATTGTTCCATGGCAAGAAGACTCAAATGAGTCAATGGTTTACAATTTTCGTCCCCTAAGTTTGTTTTCTCGTACATAAGCCACTAAACTTACATGAAACTTTAATGAATTTACATAACTTACTACAAATTAACCGTCTATAATGATACACATATTAGTGAAGGTTTTATATAAGATTCCAAAAAATTTTATTTAACCATTTCATAGGAATTAAAACGGCATCTCACAATTCATTTTACAATTATCACAAAATTTAAGGTATTACATAGACTCTTCTAGCAACAACAAATTAAATTTGACTTTTTTAAGTTTCAAACAAACACTTATGTACAAGGGACTTCAAGTAAATGACAACATTGGTCCTTTAGGTTCTTCTTCTTAGGTTTTGGCCACTTAACTCTCTTTTCAAAGAATTAAGTATTTGAAAAGATGGTACCTTTTACCCCTGATTAATTAATTAGGCTAGACACATAACATCAACCATCGCCCGTTAAAAGAACACGATTTGGGCTCATGTGGGAGACTACCGTCGATCTCTAGATCGACTAAAAGCAACAATTTCATATAAAAGAAACTCCAAAGATATGAAAATAAATATTCTCATCCTTCAAATTATTCAAATAATTTTTACAATTAAATAACAACTTACTTTTTATTATTTAAGTATTACTCTCTCTCTCTCTCTCTCTCTCTATATATATATATATATATATATATATATATATATTATCATAAATATTTTTGTAATTATAATTATATAAGTTATAGTATATATCATTTGCAAATTTTATTTTAAATATATATACAATAATGTTTATTAGATAATCATATATTGTATTACAGATTATATCTCCGTGTGGTACACATGTAGAGTTTTAAAAAATGATAAATATTAAACATTAATAAAAAATATCAAATAATTATAAAACACGAAATAAATGAGAATTTAATAGAATGACGACAAATGGTGTCAACTCCAAACCTGCGGGTGGAAGCGACAACGAGAGGTTGAGGGCGTGGCAGTTGAAACGTGATATCTTGATACGAAAAGACATGATTATATTTCTTGTACAACTCATAGATCATTGTTTTTATTGGTTATAACTAAAAAGAATTTTAAACGATTATAAAATATTTTAAATTGATAAGATTAAGAATCTGGTTAAATATAATATTTTTAAATGTTATAAAAGGTAAATATGATATTTGTGAATTAGGGTAAACAAATATAATATTTTAACACTTATGAAGGCTATATATGTAATTCCTCTAATAACTTTAATTTAAGTTTGACCAAGAAAAGTCAACATTAGAATTTCAGTTTTGATTAAATGAATGATTAAATTTGAGTAATTAAATTTATTTTATTAAATTAAGGGTTAAGATCGTCCAATAAATTTGATTTACATTAGTCTTTTATTATATTAGAAGATATTATATTTATTCATATTATTTTTCTTGTATAAATTAATAGTCTCTTTTAGGTTAACGAATCTACTTAGTTCACTACAAAGTTTAGGTTTGAGCTCATTTGTTAAATAGTTGTTAAAATTAGATTAAAGTTTGGCTTGAGCTTGCTTAGAGGTCGATTTTTTTTCACAAATAATATAATTTTTAAAAAAATCAACAAAACTAATGTCTTTTTTTTCATTTTCACTTCTACAATATCCGGGGTTTTAAAAGTCGGGATGTTTGAAAATTTTTAATAGATCCCGACTTTTGAAAAGTCGGTTTATCCATTGTGTGACAAGTGTCAAACAACTATGAAGGAGGTAAAGTTACCGACTTTTGAAAACTCAGGTTCTTTGAAAATTTTTCAACCATCCCGACTTTTGAAGAAATTAAAAGAAAAAAAATGCATTAGCTTTGTTAATTTTTTTAAAAACAATATTATTTGTGAAAAAAATCTGCTTAGGTCCTATCGGTTTTAATTCAACTCATGATGTGCTTTTAATAAGTTAGGCTCAAGTAGCACAACTCACTTATACTTCTACTTATATTGTTAGTCATGAAATTCTTTTTTTCCTCTTCCTGTGGACTAAATCATTGAATTGTTGTGTTCTTTGAAAATGTACATTTTTTGAATATTGATGACCTTAACTTGTATTGGTCAATCTAGTCATTTCTGGTTTTTAAATTTCAATTATTACTATCATTATTACTTAAATATGTAGTTATATTAAAAATCATTCCCTTTATATTCATTACGACTACCGTCTTTCATTAGGACCATTAGAAACATCCTTCAACATCGTCATCACCACCACAACAACGCATAAACAACATATACTGAAATCTATCACCACCACACCTGCAGCCTTTATGGCCATAACCACAACCATCATTTGCCACCAAGAAATGCACTCATACATACCCAACAAGGGCAGACACATAATAAATACATTGTCATCACTACCATATATCATAGTTTTCCTCCAACACCACCACAACTATCTTCCACCACCACCGGTACATACACATATACTCACATGCATACATACACATTGAATAGAAAGACAGGCTCAAACGTACAGAATAAAATTCATCATCAGCACTACCTCAGCGTTCCCCCGCCACCTCCACATCTATCCTCAACCAACACCACTATATACACACACACGCATAAACAAATTACAATATAGACATAGACATTCAATGAAATCCCCTACCACCATAGCCTTCCATCGCCACAATTATCTCTTACCACATACACATAAGTACTCAATAATACACACTAACTAAAACTTACAACACAATCCAATTGAAGCACATACACATGCAAATACAAATGTGCAGAGGGCTTAGTGTTTTATATTATATTAAATAAGGATAAGTCAACATGATTGTTTTTTAATTATTAAATGTTTTTAAATTATAATTGAGTTTAATTATTAAGTACGTATACCTAATTATGATTCGAAAGTTATTAGTTAATGGCTTAATTCAGAGAACAAAAAATATCTTTAGTAGCTAAAACAACAATTTAACCAAAGTTTATACTTTTTTTCCCTGGTGTTACCTTTATGAAAAATTACGTTACTCCTATTAAATCTTAGTACTTCATCATCATACTCATCACATGATGACATATGGATTTCACTAATTCTTTTTTTTCACTTTCTCTCTTAATTTAAACACTTGTATTAATCTTGTGAGTAGAATAATAAGTAAGAATATAAAGTAGAAGGATATAGAACATCTCTTACCTTAAAAACCCATGTCCGAAGACTTGTAAAAAACATTTCACAAATACCTAGGCTACCTACATAAATTTTAAGCGTTTACAACTTCAAGTAAGAGAGATTTTCTTCAACAACTAAACACACACTTTAATCTTAGGAGGTGTTTGGTTCAAGTATTGTTTTTTGTGGGATTTGCATTTTATAATGGGATTTACATTTGGTGAGATTTGTATTTGGTGGGATTTAAAATCTCATGTGGTGTTTGGTTGAGATTACTTAGGTGGGATTTCCACCACCACTAAACCCCATCAACATTACCTGCAACCTCCATTGCCACCACCAACCACCACATCCGTTGCCACGGCGACGGCGACGGAAACGAACGAAAGCGACGACCGCAACTGAAGCGACGGAAACGGAAAGAAATAGAACAAAGGAAGCGACGAAGGGTTTCTTGCGAACGGGATTGACGGCGACTAGTGTTCGTGGCGAACAACGAACAGAACGGAACGGAAGGGTTTCTGGCGAACGGCGACGATGACGATGGCGATGGTCTAAACGACGATGGTTTGAATGACGGCGACGAAGGAAGAGATTGGCGGCGACGGCAACGAAGGAAGGGATTGGCGGCGAATGAGGGGTCAACTAGGGTTTCTGGCAAACAGCGAACGGGTCGACAGCGACGAAGGGATTGACGGCAAACGAATGAAGGGATTGATGGCGACATTGGTGATGGTTCGCCGGAATTTTAGCCGGAGGCTTGCCAGAGAAAATACCTTAGCTGTGGGATTTCAAAATATCATGGGGGTGAAGGGAATGAGAAATCCTTCATCCATGGGATTTTAAAATTTCATAAGATTTAAAATCTCATCTCATTTTTGCAAACCAAACACCACATTTAAAAGTATTTGAAATCTCAATCCTATGAAATCCCCCAAATGACATCAACCAAACACCCCCTTACTCTTAAGTATATTTGTTTACTACAAAGCTAGAACTCACAATCATAAGAAATTTGTGATCCGTCAAACTACAAGTCCTTTACTAATATAAGCAAAATATTACCTTATTTTATTATAAAAATTGATCTTATGTCATATAATCACATTCAAAACACATGCTTAAACATTATTCTAAAATATTTGCCAACTTTCTAGCTCATCTACATAAAATCCAAACACTATGTGATTTTATCTATTATCATTTTCATTTATGTTGGTAAGAGGATATATCTTATTTTACATGCAACATGAAGTTTGTATTTTATTGATCCTAGGTGTTGACTCAATAAGATGATATTATAACATTATTATTTTTTATTTTGAACTTTTGCATTTCATAGTCATACTCACATGAAACTATGTGACTTTATTTATTTATTTATTATTATTTTTTTGTCTCAAAGCATTTTGGCTGTGGAAATGTGCACAAATAAAGTTTGGGCATAATAAAGTTTAGTCAGGCAAATGTCTATGGTGTCTTTTTCAATACTAATTTGATGTTTTTGAGATATTTTTCTGTCTTTTTCATGAATCCAAATATGTTGGTTTTAAACCAAAGCATACCTATTGAATTGTTTACATGTTCATATTGACGAACCTTGGAACTCTAAATCATTTGCAAAGAAAAAGATGATGAACTGATTGCAAATTTGGAAATCGTATATGAACTGCGTCCCTCAATATATTATGCACATCTTCATCTTCATCTTCATATCGTACCTCAACAAAAACCCTCGAAATTACCTAACTTGAATACATGAATCGTTTTGGAAAATGTAAACCCCTTCAAAAAGGATGAATGGGTTTAAGATCATCGATTTAGGGTTCAATTTTGCTAATGATAGGGGTCGCCGGATTCTGCAAGTGATTGGGAGGGTTTGCCTTGAAACCGATTAGTTAGCATGGTATGATCATAACATGCTAAACAAGTAGTATTGCATATGGTGAATAGTGTGATAAAGTTGGTCATATTTTTTGATACAACTAAAATAGGGAGAATTTCATGTATATATTTAAAAACCTTGATAATTACGTATATATCCTTATAAATATGAAATTACATGTATATCCTTCTAAACCTTACAAACTCTCATATATATCCAATTACTTATTTTTATTATAACTAAAACATTTAAAAATTTAAAAATTATGTTTAATTGATTTATCATTACCTAAAAATTAATAACATATAACATTACAAAAATACCCTTTTCCTAAATCAAGAAAAAAACTCAATTGAAAGATGTGCTTCTCTTTGATTGATTGAAGCTTGAAAGCCTCAAAGCCATCTTCTCCACTCCACCATAAATCCATGATTGAAACCAATTTCTATCCTAACATTCCAAACACAATACAAGTTACAACACCAAATCTGAAGGACTCATAAAGGATTCTCCAATCTAAGGACACAAACTGATTTGATTATCGAATTCAATCTCACAGGTATTATTGAAAAAACAAGGATAAATAACTATATATTTGGTTTAACAAGCTCATTGTTTTAAACAAAATAAGCCTAAAACAAGAATAATGTAAGCAGAAATCGATTCATGATAGCCTATAAAAACTCGAAGTGATGATAGCCTTTCAAAAAAATTTAATGGCCAGAACCAAGAATCAAAATGTTTTGGAGTGAAGACTAAAGAATCGTAGACTTAAACGAAAATCAAACGAAAATCAAGTTCAAAACAAAGAAAGGAAACCGCTAACCTCCTAGTCTACTATGGATGCGCCGATTGCAAGAGTCGTCAATTGCAGATGAATCACCGATTTGGGAGTCGATTGAAGAGGCGTCGCCGACGGACGACGAGATGAGCTTGGGCAAGAAGCTTTCCTCCATGAGCTGGCGACGAAATGTGTCATCAGATTGAAGAATCCTTTACGAGTCCTTCAATTTTGGACGACGAGATGAACTTGGGCAAGAAGCTTTCAATAATGGATTCATGGTGGAGTGGAGAAGATGGCCTTGAGACTTTCAAGCTTCAATCAATCAAAAAGAAGCACATCTTTCAATTGAGTATTTTTCTTAATTTAAGAAAAGGGTATTTTTGTAATGATATATGTTATTATATTTTAGGTAATGATAAATCAATTAAACATAATTTTTAAATGTTTTAGTTATAATTAAAA
>JAUEJL010091800.1:0-14138 GCA_032274825.1 Drosophyllum lusitanicum
GGGTGGGCAATCCAATTGAAGGAGGGGGAATTGGACGGCTAAGATTGGTTCTCGCAGTTCTCGTACGAAAAACAGTTATCGTTTGAACTTTTCCATATATATATATATATATATATATATATAATAACTAGTATTCACTCGATCTAGCTACTCAAAGAAGACAAATATAAGTTGTTGCTTAATTATTTGAATTTATACACGTACAGTAATAAGGATTCAACTAGCTAGCTAGTCACAGATTGATATCGATCAGCGATCCGAGGTGCATTTATCTATATAGGCCGCAGTACGTTGAAAAGACTTCAACAAGAGAGTATATATAGTAGCTAGCTAGTTATATCAAATGAAATTATACATATACCCATATATATAATTTCATTTGATATAACTAGCTACAGACATATACCCACCATGCACCACCAACACCTCCATCGCATCTATCACCCCACTATCGGCCACAAACACTACCACCGGCCACCACAGAGACCATTACCAGCACCTTTATCACCACCAACAGTCGCCATCACCCTCCCCTGAACATAAACAAATAATGATTACATTTATAAACCAAACAATATTAATGATAATACCGATTTGAAAATGTTTATTGTATTCATTTGTATTCCAATACTTTTTCCCATGTCTCTGTTTTTAACCAAGCACGCAATCACCAAAGTAATATTTCATTACATTCAATAACAATATTTTAACATTTGATTAAAAACTAACATTAATAAAATATATTAGACAATCTATCTCATAGCTATTGATTTAGATAAAAAAATTATTACAAAATCGGAATGATCTGTTTTAATAAAAATTGAAATTTAATTTTGATTTTTCTTGGTTAAAATCTATAACTAAAAAAAATGCATGTGTACCGCACAATATTATCAAATTGTTGGTAAATATTTATTATTTAATATTTTGATAAGGTAAAAACGTGTTGGTTTATCTGCATAATTTTTATCTTAATCTATGATTGAATATTATCTCTTATAATAACAAATAAAAGACAAATATTAATTTATGATTTAATTTACATCAAATTAAATACAACCTTTTATATAAGAATCTACCTCTATAAATAATTTCACTCTATAAATACAACCCTATATCGCTTCTTTATGATATCCTAAACTTCACCACCACCATGAGCACCACCTTGTCTATTTCTTGCTTCCTTACCATCTTCGTCATCTCCTTAGCCATACATTACTCCAGTACTGCCGAAGAAGAATTAGAGTGCAACAGATACTTGTGCAACGACGAATGGGAGTATGTAAAAGCCGGCCAACCCTACCGCTTTGGACCACCCCTCCAAACTCAAGGCGGTGATATCTCTCTCGAAGAGACCTCACCTGAGGACTACGTCACATGCCCACGTCAAGCCGTCGTGTTAGACGGTGGGGACATCGGCGGCACCTTCATCTTCAACCCGATCGTCCCCGAAGAGAACGGACGTGTCCCACTTGCAACCGCGTTATCCATTTCATCAGCGGACAAACTTGAATGCGACGAGACTGGTGTTTTGCAAATGAAACGAAGGAGCACGCAGCTTAGCTTCTGGCATATCACCGCCGACGGGACGGCTAATACGTCGGCGAGCTGTTTTCAGTTTATTAACTTTCCGGTGCCGTCAGATCCGGTTAATCAACAGAGCTACGTGTTGCAAAATTGTCCGTACAAGTGCGGTCGAGGTACGCTCGGTTATTGCCAAGATGTCGGAAACCGTACCGCTCATGTTAATTATTGGCAGTATTTAACTAGTAGTCGTGATCCTTTTGAATTTGCGATAAGAGGGAAGTGGGATTTAGATGCATCAATCTAGCTAATCTGAATTATATATGGAAATTCAGTAACGATCGATCGAGTTAGCAGATATATGCATGCATAAGTGATCGAGCCCGTACGTACGTAATAAATTATGAATCAGATTTTGATTCCTATTTCAAGTTCTAGTAATAAATAAGTAAACAAATAAAACAGGGCTTAATTACGTACTTTTCATGTTATTTGAATTTGTAATTGTAATTGTAATTTTCGTTTTATTTTATGTACGTAAAATTCATTAAAACTAAAAGTACGTATATATACACGTACGTGTGATGATTTTTTAATAAAAAAAAATAGTGCAGGAGCATTAAACTTGAGATTCCAAAGACAAAGGAAAAAAATGAAGTCACCCATTAATTAATTGTCCATCGTCGTACTTGCTCTATATATCCTAGCTAGGACGGACAACTTAAAAACAAGGATAATTAATAAACAGTAAATAAAACCTATGCCGACAAGAAGAGCGGAAAAATGGTATTATAACTAGTTGTGCCACCAACTCCGCTATTAAATAAAGTATTTTGCTAAACATATATATCTCTCTTCTTTTACTCTAATAAAAGAGTAAATAAAGGGACACGTGTCTTTTTTTTAGGTCATCAATTTTTTACTTTTCCCGCTCATTAACCCCTCTTATGCTATTGCCACGTGTCTAACTCCTCCCTCCAACTTCTGCTTCTATATCGCTCCATACTCTCTATCCTCCTTCAATTTCAAATCCTTCCTAAGATTAGGGTTTTCTTGATCTCACATCATATGTTGTTATATCCTATAAATCCTAATTCTTTCCTTCTATGTGACGGATTATCGCCTCAACCCATCAAAAAAGATTATCTCTTCAGACTATTAGCGGAGAGTATATATAGATATGATGGAATGGAAAAATCTTGCATCAATTATAGCAAGCCTGCAAATTAAACCGCAATTGAAAGCACCAAAATGAAGGTTGTAATGTCGATTCATGTTAAATGTTGAAGGGGTCATCGGAAAATGGGCAAAGGCACATCTAAACTTCTGATTCTTGCCATCTTCTCCTCTATCTTTATTTCCAGTATCTGTTATTCACCTAATTTATACTCATCTATAGGTTTGTATTTTTAAATATAATTTATATAAATTTATGTGGTCTTTTAATGGTGTTTAAGGACTCAATTTCTCCTACCTGCCAGGTTAATCCTTTTCATCGAGAATTTGTTCAGGTGATATATTCTTTTAGTATTATAGTTCATTACAATTGCTTGGAGCTAACATAAGTAGATTTTTTTTGTTAATGATATGTAAAGATCATATGTCTATCAAGTGAAGGGTTTAGTATCCAAAAGTGTATCGATGTTGTCACTTTTTGCTATTGTATATACCCAACTTTAAAAACTACCATTTAATGTATCCATGTTTGAAAAACTAACATTTAGTGTATGGTAACCTGTGATAACAAGTTGTAGCAGGTCATTTCTTAAAAAATAATTAAAAACAAAATTAATATTAGTTTTAGTTATTAATTTATTATTATTATTATTATTATATCTTAATAAAATAAGAATGGATGGGTGTTTGATGGAGCTGAACATTGCAGGATTGATTTCATCGCATATTTGAGTTCTGATCATGAGTTTATCGCAGATTTGATTTACGATTTTGAGTTCACCGCATATTTGAGTTACAATTTTGAGTTCATCACAGATTTGAGTTCTGACTTTGAGTTCATCCAAAATTTATGGGGTTGAATCGGAAAAACAGATATGTGATTTCTGATTTTGAGTTCATCGCATATTTGAGTTCCGATTTGAGTTCATCGCAAATTTATGAGGTTTAATTAGGAAGCAGATCACATGATTATCGGACACCACCGATTTTGACCCGTCACAAATTTTTAGGGTTCGCGTTTTTGTTCTTCGATTGTTGATGTTCAAGCAAGTTCGAACAAGGGTCGATGATTTCCAGATCTACAATGGATCGATGCGTTCTTCGTCATCATCATCATCATCATCATCATCACCGATTTATGGTAATTGAGTTTGTTTCATACCATTCTTTGTTTCCAAATCCGATTTATGGTAATCGAGTCTATTTCCAGATGTGCAATCAATCGAAGCTTGTTTCATACCATTTTTTGTGTAGATCTGATTGATTCATGAAATGTTTAGGGTTTTATCGAGTTTCTGATGTTAGGGTTTCAATTTTGTTTACAAATTTGGGGTTTTAGTTTTGTATTCGTTTAGATTATTGGTTTTTCAACAAGTTTCTGATGTTAGGATTTCTATTTTGTTCAGACATTGAATGTTCATCTTCACCATCTTCGTCCTAAGATCATCTTCATGTTTATCTTCTTAGAATGAAATTAAAAAAAACAAAATTACAGGCTACCTACTAAGCAGGTAAATCAGTATACTAAATGTTGATTTTTTCAAACATGGATACATTAAACGGTAGTTTTTAAAGTTGGGTATATACAATAATAGCAAAAAGTGACAACTTCAGTACACTTTTAAATACTAAACCCTCAAGTGAATGATGAAATGTCTGAAAGAATATAGGGTTATCTTTTCTTTATTTGCAATTCCCTAGGACTCATTATTCTTTTGCAATTTCAGTTTAGTAACTTCTGTTTTGCATGTGTGTGTTCTCATGTGAAAGATGGTTATTAACTAAGAATAATTTTGACATATACTGCTTCAAGAATAAGAAAAAACATGCGATTGTGTAATTTCAGTTGATTTATTAATTGTTGGAAATTTTAAATTCTTACAGACCCTTAATTTTACGTTATGTGTTTCAAGCTTTGTTTCATTGGTCAGTTCATAACTTTGCTCCATTAGTATCTCCTGCAAGATTAATAACACCTTTAAAATCATAGTGTCATGATCTTGATTAGTTATCTGGTTTCTTAACGAAGTTGTATGAATGCCTTTTTAAGTTGCTAGACAACGGTACTACAACAGTACAACTAAGTGTAAATTGGTTAACGATGTTTGATAAAAGATATTAGTGACCGTAGTTAATTATTGCATTGAAAAACCAAGAAGAACACATTGCTTGGAAAAAAATAATCAGATAAAGATTTGATACCCAAGCAAGCCACTGGCTAGCCTTTTCTAGGTTTTACACTCGGGTTTATCAGATTCCCTTGGAAGTAAATCAAACTGATATCTAATTTCAGTTTCTAGGTACTGCATATTTGTTGATAGATTCTTGCTTGGAGATATATGTTGTATTTAAGCGATGTTTCTTTTCCATGTGAAGCCCAGTTCTTTAGCAAATTAAGGTCTTCATTTCAATGATCCTCTGTTAGATTCAAGGAGGTGTTCTCAGGTGCATAACTTATTTGAATGCTTGGTAAGTAATGCATAAGTTCTAAAATGACCCAATAGATTAAATCTTTGTTCGGTTGCGTGATTATGCAAAGCTGCTTTATCTTCTAAATGAAGGTACTACCTTGACAATGGTTAGATCACATAAGGACCTAAAGCTAAATTTCCTATTTGTTCATAATCTTGTAAGTAAAATTGCTAAAATTGCGAAGCTGTGTGATGAGGTTGGTATCTGAAATTTCACACATTTAACAAAGGATGTTCTTACGTTGATCCTTAATGTCTAAGTACCAGTGGTTAGCCTTAAACTCCCTTCATGATGTGTTATTGCTTATTACTATGACATAAAAGATATAGTCAGTGTTATGTTTGAATTTTTTTCACACTGATTCATTGCTATTTTTTATGGCAACATTTTATACAAATTTAAAAGGAATCATTTATGCATTTTTGATTTTGAGAAACTCTATCATCTTCAAATTAGGTCAAAAGTATTCAATCAACATCTTCTCTTTCGGTGAACATCTTCTCTTTCGGTGAACATCTTCTATCAATAGTATTGCAACTAAATTTGATATGGTTTTAGAATATCAAAAGTTAAAATCAACGAGGTATGCTTCTATAGGGTTTTAGTTCTCATCGATTTGTTCAAATAATCTTTTATAGTTTTCGTATCCTAAGACATATAACTAACCTCTACTTGAATGTTGGATTATCAACTTTCCAGCTTATAGAATAGGTATATGTGGGACACATGGCTGTAATTTTATTTATTTAAAAATTCTATCAATCACGAGCACTCAAATATCTATTTATAATTTGTAACACGGCGCTTGGGATTGCATTTGGGAGATTATTTGATTATTGCTTTGACAAAGGAGAGTAATAAGAAATTAATATTTTACGATTTTGATTCACATTTTAGTAGCATTTTAAACATGATTTTTGGTTCACGATCTGTTATGTATGAAGGATTACATATAGTAACATAACATCATAAATTTTTAAAGATTTTGTTATGTTACTGATATGGTGGTCAATACCTAAACTAATGTGTGAGGTTTTGTTAATTACTTTAGCAAACATGTTTGACTATAAGTAAATTCATTCGATCCAATGAAAGGTTTGAATTGGAACACCAACATATTTAACATCCTCGACTAATGCTTTTGTTTGCATAAGCCACCTTTATCGTTGTTGACCTATTTTTCTACATGCACACACCAACATATGTATTGGCATAAATGGTCAGCTACATGTTTTTGTAGGTTTGACTGCATATTTTATATTTTATATTTTAGCTCTATTAAAATTTTACTTGATAAATTGATGCAGAAAAGATAACTTAAATGAAAATGAAAGGTTAGTGACAGTTATTAAGTCTAGATGTCAAAAACATATTAAACAAGTTTGTGCTGCAAAAGGCACAATGTTGTTCTTTTATTTTTCCTCTTTCTTTCACATTTCGACAAGTTTTATACTTATTTGATATCTTTTTATGATTTCTTATAGTCTATCCTTTTATTTTGATGGTGATTTTGAACAATGGTACATTCACATCTCGACTGTATCTATTTATTTATTTGTATATCCGTCTCATGTGTTAGTTTTTGTTTATGTTGATTTGAAGGTAATTTCTCCAAGTTTTAAAATAGTTGAAGACTAAGGAGATATGAGTAAAGTTCTGAAATATGAGGAAATTGGTCGGGTATCAAATTGTAGCAAATTGGCAGATGGTTTGTGAGTTTATCTAATAATGCTACAATTTGTGAAAAATAGTTATCAAATACTATGAATTTTGATTTTGTTAGCACTGTTGAGAGCAATGGTATATTGCGGAAAAGCCAAAAAGATGTTGTGAATGACATAGTACAGGATTATAAAGCTGAAAAACATGATCATGGTGGTATGAAACACGTGAATAAATTTTGGGGTAGATTTTAAAATATTGTTACATTTATATTTTATCTTTAATCAATTTCGGTTACTATTTACCTTTTTTATAATCAAATCATGTAATACACGGGTCTCTAACTTAGTATATATATATAGCCATACGTTTGTATTTTAAAAACCTTTTTAGTTCTTTTACAACCATCTAAAAACCACTAATTAACCACTCATTATTATTTTATTGGTCAATTCCTTTAATTACCAAAATCAATATTAACCACCTGTTTAGAAAAGTTTATACTCCAGCAATATCTAATGTATTAAGAGTAAAATTATGTAAAATTATGAGGTGTTGTTAATTAGTGACACTATTTAGACCCACTTAGTAAACTAATTTGATCTCTGTGATGTGATTTATGTGAGTATATGAACTGTTGTAGAAACTGTAATCGATTGATGTGACATGTCTGGTATATGAAAAAGACGGGGTCCAAATAATAGCACATGTTAATAAACCTCATTCTATACCCATACTTTATTACAGATTGTAATTATCAAGACATATCAAATCATTGTCATATAATAATATCAAATCAAAAACTCAACCCTTTACCCTACAAAGTATAAATAAGGTGAGATGATTCTAACCCTTTACCACATAGTCTTAGGAATATGTTTTACATGCAACTTCTTATTGTTTCATATTTCAAAAAAGTTGCTCTTTAAGCATCATTTATGCGGGAGATAGTTAATATACACCAAAAATTATCATAACATAGGACGTGTATAGATAAAAATATTCTTAAATATTTGAATAGGAAAAATTGTTTAATTTTATAAGAATAAAAAAGTTACAATTATTATGTAGACAAATTTTCGTTATATATAAATTGTCTCCCTTTACAACCACCAGATTGATTAACAGTAATAACTGATGTTTAAATTATTGTAATTTAACCATCAAAATTTCTCCTAAACCATGGACCTAAAAGGGCTACGTTAGCATTTTCTCCCTATTTTCTAATTATTTGTATATTTGATTATTTTGTAATTAAAAATTATAGTTTATAAATATTTACACAGAAGTTTTTATAACTATTCTAAGTTTTAAAGTATAAAAATATACAGAATTAATTTTCTTAAAAAGTAAAATAAACCATATTAATTAAAATTATATACGAGCTTAAGACGGTTAAGTGGGCCTAATTTGTTCCATACCCGAGTTTGACAAGTCGGGACTAATCAAGATGTTAGGACTTATTATCACTTTGAGGCCTGGCCTAACCAGGTCCAGCCCAGGACTAGTATTATTATTAACTATTTGGCGACGACACTTGTGCATCTATACAAAACCTTACCCTATAAAAAGATTTTAAAATTGTTTTTATTTTTATTTGAGATATTCAAATTTGTTTATTCAGATAAAATTCGTTTGAGTTTTTTTAACCAAATGAGAGGTGACATGATGATACACCGACTCCTCATCATTTATATCATACCATCATATCAGCTTTTTTCCCCATCACTCAACACCCAACCCCGATCTTTTATTTTTAACGTATGTTTTCAAAGAAATTCTTCTAAATAATATAATTATCAAAAGGAATACTTTTATTTGGTTGTATATGTGAATATTTTTTATTCACATGTTCGAGATAATTCCTTCCATCTCACTATCGAATTCTGTCGTGTTAATTTTTCAAACTTTTGAAATGTGTATGTGTCCCATATAAAATGTAACAGCCATTAAAGTCGTTGTGACCCACCCACAATATATATAAATCTATAAATACATTAACTTAGACATATATAAATGCACTAGCATGGTACCCGCGTTATACAGCGGTAACGAATAATTTTTATTTGATAACATTTCCGTTTTCAAGACGTATGTGGTATGATATTCATGCAAAACAGTGACAACAAATAATTTCCCTTCGGTGACATGTCTATTTTCTTTATCCTTTAAGAGTTTACTCCGTTTTCAAGACATATGGAGTATTTTATTCAAGTAATACGGTGATAATGAATAATTTTCGTTTGATGACATGTCTATTTTTTTTATCTTTTTTACATTTACTTTACTTTTCTGTTCTCCATAATTGAAAAAAAGGTTATGAAAATATTTTTTAATAATTAAGTTAATTTGTATTGGTTTTGACTTTTAAAAAATTATATTGACATTAATTTTTTTAAATATGTAAAGTTTAGTTATTAAAATTAAATATAAAAATTTTATTAACTATATTTAATAATTACTAATAAAAAAATTTTAATATTTTATAATATAATATAGATACGAAAGTTACTCTATAAAAAGTTATAAAACAGAGATTAAAGGACAACTATCCTTCCTCGGAGATTTAAAAAAGAAAAAGAAACACAAAAAGTGAAATTGCTGTCACACGTGTGAATCTGTGATTGTTGTTGTCAGTTTGTTATTCGCTTCAATACAGCCCTGCACTAATCGGGAGAAAGTTGCAACTATGGCTGCTACTACCCTTCACATCTCTTCATCTTCATTTCTATACTCTTCTCCTTCCTTGCGAAATTCGTCTTTCTCTTCTCTCCCAAGATCTCGATTCTCCTGCTCCGCCTTATCATCGCCACCGCAGCACGGTTTTATGGATTTCCCTTACGTCTCCTCCTCACACAAGGATCTTATGATAGATTTAGTAACCTCCGTCGAAAGTCGCCTCGGTTCTTTTCTCAAACCTTGCAATCTTCCGCCAGATGTACAGTCCTATCAGAATGAAACCGGATCAGCTCATGCTGCTCTCCATCTCAGATCCGGCGTCCAGTCCTCTCAGGTGCCTTTTCCACTTTTCTACTCTGTTTCTAGATATTTCTCCAAGTTATTTTATGCGTTTCGAAATTGCACTAGTTATCTACAACTGTAAAGATGCTTGAATGAAAGTAGAGTTCGAATTCCTAATTTGAAGTGAAGTCTGTTTTAATGGGCGTATGACTGACTATTTGGTGAAGCTTAAAAAATGCATTATTCAGATTTTTATGTTCTTGTTGACTATTTGGTTGTGCTTAAACAAAACCTGTTCTATATTTGAACAATTTCCCTTCCAAATCAAACTCACTGATCTCGTATTTGTATAAGACTGCCTGAGGAGCTAGGTTATGGGATAGGTGACTACTATGTGAATAAAATAGAAAATCGATAGCAAGAGTATCTGAGGGGTTTCAAGTTTTCCGTATCGAATTTTAGATAATGACATAGGGCTGCTTTAGGTGTGATCATCATCAGATTATATGTCCTGATCTGAATCATGTGCACTTAAATAAGCTGGGTAAATCATAGGTTGTGCGATGCGCGGTCCATGTTGATTTTCTAATGAATCAATAACTAAATGTTGTGTCAATAATGAAGGTGAACAAATATGAAGAAGCTTAGCATCGTTTTGTCTTCTCTGATGCATATTTAAGAATCGTAACAGCTCATTGTAAACTGACTTTCAAGGTCTTGTCTATAGATCTCACAACTCAAATTTGATATGGATATTAAACTTATTTTGGGAATTTTTACTATTTTAATTGAACTACAAATCTTTCTTGAAAAATTGAAGAAATTATATGAAACGTGAAGTAGAAAACTTAAAGGCACTCGGTCTTAGTGTCTTACATGAAGTACTTGTTTGGGAGCTATAAGTGAGACAATATGAATTGGTGACACTATTGGAGCAAGAAATTAAAAGTATGATCATTGACAATTGACACCATTGGAAAATGTTTAAGCTAAAAAATTACAAACGAATTATGTAGAACTAATATTTATTTCTAAGAGGGCCATAGTCCATCTCGAGGTAAGTAAAGACTACAGCAACTTCACCGTATGGTGACTGACACTGTATGGTATCCAAAAGCAGTCAAGCACACTCTTAGGAGCATTGTTTTGTTTGCTATTGTTACTCGAACTTTGTGAGTTTGTGATGGAAATGTCATATTTATCAGATAAATTCTCTGTCAAAGCCGATAGAATTGAAAAGTTGATTATATAGTAATTTAGATGTAATAAGGATCTATTGGAGAAGCAAGTCAATCAGACAAGCACAAATACATCAATATATCGGAGACTGAAAATAATATGTCGACTGTCGAGGCAATGTTATTGACGTATATGCTAAAATATCAACTTAATGTTAGATAAAGATCCTAAGTTATAGTCTTAGGTTATTTATCTATTTAGTCTAGCCGTATAGGTTACTGTATGGGCTAGACCCGTCTTTGTACAACTGGTCTGGCCCTTCAGGGTTTTGTTATGTTATCTTGTACTATTTATATCACAAGACTGAATCTCTAATATCAGTCAGAACACCCTCACGCGGTTTTTCCGAAATTTCACTTAGAAACCCAGCTAAATGAGGCAAGGAGAAACAATCCTTTTCTACATTGGTTTCGACAGTTAATCACAGAATACACACTCACACTTCTCAAACCCTGGGGTGGTTCACAAAATTTATTGACAGAAACTTGCATCAAAGGTAGTGAAAAATAGTTGTGAATTATTTATTGCTGATGTGCCGATTAATAAGGCCTGCTACAGTAGTAATGAGGGTCACTTTTTTTAAATGGTTTGATAATACGTTTAACAGCTTCTTTCTTGTCTTGCTTTTGGTATTATTAACAATGAATCTATTATTCTCTATACTATACATGAAGATCCAGAATGGGGAAAATGAGAAATTGTTGAAAAATAAAACTTCTGAATCTTTAAAAAATGTTGATTTGATACATCTTTAAGAACAGGTATAGAAATTGATCACTTACTACTGGATGTTCCAATATGTTTCAGATTGATTTCATATTGGGAAGCTGGCTACATTGCAAGTTACCGACAGGGGGAGCCTTGAATATCACAAGTTTGTCAGCCTATCTTAACTCATCAACTGATGCACCAAATTTCTTGGTAGAGCTGATCCAAAGCAGCCCAACATCCATGGTCCTGATTCTTGACTTGCCTCCTAGAAAGGACCTTGTCCTCAACCCTGATTATCTCAAAACATTTTATGAGGACACTCAATTGGACCAACACAGGCAACATCTTGAGAAACTCTCAGAAGTAAAACCGTACTTCTCGTCATCACTTTACATTCGCTCAGTTGTCTCTCCCACTGCAATTCTGGTGCGTATTGAAACTGAACAACTCGAGGAAATGATCAACACTCATGTGAGCCCGATTGCCAAGGAAGTGTTGAAGATTTGGTTGGATTTCTGTGCTTTGGGGGAAAGAGTAGTAGGTGAAAGTGAAAGGGAGTATCTGAAAAGGAGGGATGAAATGAGTAAAAGCAAGACCATTGAAATTGACCTGGGTTCAAACCTGCCAAGGTTATTTGGTCAAGAAACTGCTAGCCGTGTACTAGAAGCCCTAAGGGAGGTTTTCTAAAGTGATTTAGGTTTATTGAGGACTTGTATATTCTGCATGCAAGCTTGTACCATATTTGGTGCTCATATGTAGTCCCATATACATTTAAAGAGATCATGGATGTAGTTTGGAAACACAATTATATGGCATAGGAATGATTAAACTTATACTGAAGCAACATCATTATTCTTGTTCATGGCTCTATTCATTTTTTATAAAATTTACAGGAATGATTAAACTTTACTGGAGCACTTCAGCACTAATCTGTTTGATCTTTTAGTTATACAACCATCAAATTCATGATAACGTAACATTTTTATTGCATAAACAACAAATCATCACAGCATAACTGCAATGGAAACGAAGCGTTTTGATCTCTTGGTGGATTATGCTATTTCACATTGATCACCAGGAGTTTGTAACACTGGAGGGAATTTATCCAGTAAGAAACTTTAGAATCCACCCTAACCATGGTTAGATTGCTAAATTTCTAACTTACCGCTAAATATTATACAAAGAATTAAGGATTTGAATTTGGATTTTCTGATTAAAATGAAACACAACTAAATTTGGTTTTGTTCAAAGTTCAAACTGTAATTTGTTTGGTCCGATTAATGATTTGACACGAGGAAAATGTTAACATGTGAACTTGACTTGATGTACAACTTAAAGTTTGCCCCCGGTACCACCATGTACATGAATACATACATAGGTACATACAAAAATATTAGTTGTTTGGTTCACATATATTTTCTTAAAAAGAATGTAACAGAGTATTTTCATGCATGTAGATGTTGACATGACATCATAAGCCTGGCAACCTATCTAAACTCATCAAAAGATCTACCCAACTTCTTGGTAAAGTTCATTCAAAACAGCCCAACATCTCATTCTTGATTTGTCCCCAAGAAAGGACCTGTACTCAACCCAGATTATCTCAAAACATTTTATGATGACACTCAATTGGACCAACAAAGGCAACATCTTGAAAAGCTTTCAGAAGTAACACCTTATGTCTCATCGCCTCTTCACATTCGTTCATTTTTCTCTCCTGCAGCAGTTCTGGAGTTTATGTTTGATGCGGATTTGCATTATTCACTCATTCAGTATGAAAGCTTGTCCATATTGATAATCTTTGGAACTACAATATATTATAACATGCTGATGTTTTGGTTCACGAAACCAACGTCACTATGTATCCTTGTTTTTTGATGGCTGTAAAACTTATTATAATTATTAAACAGCGTTGAAGTACAGGCACTTCAGCAGATGTAATGAAAAATATGCATCAGTACATGTTTGTACCATAGTAGTTTTGAGGTCACAACAAACTTACGACCTTACAAGGGATATAGAGCTTTACCCAATTAAATTCTATATAAATTTTGATTGCATGAAAAAAATTATCAGAGCATAAGTGAACTGTGAAAGGATTCAACAAAACCAAAAATTTTCATCACGCAGCAAATCATATTACATCTTATCGCTGAATTTGAAGCAGCTTTAGTACTCCAGTAAGCTGATCCCACATCGCTTTATGGGAGATAATGTCCGATTGTTTATAAAGGCTTGTTGAAGATTGATTGCCATCGGGCTTGGTAGCGCTCGCCTGTAACCCAAGTGGGGGTACAAAGGTTGGTCGGACTGTGATTTAGACTCGGTTTGGTCGAGTCTGATGTTGCAATATCTGACTTGCCCGTTCCAAGTTGAGAGTTGGGTCATGTAGC
>JAUEJL010091811.1:0-14136 GCA_032274825.1 Drosophyllum lusitanicum
TTATCAAACAGTTGGGTATCCGCAGGGTGTACTCACCTGAGGGTGTGATGAGGATCACAACCCCATCCAAACCATAGCTCAATCACTTGATCACAAGCCTATGATCATAAAACACAAGGTTAACTAACTTAAGTTAACCAAAAACAAGGTTTCTAGACTCAATTCTAGACTCAGACACCCTTTCGGGTCTTAAAAGACTCTATTAACACCTACTATAACCATAGGAAACAAACCCCAAACATGTACAAGGTCAAAAGGGGTCAAAAATCAACTTTTTGGACAAAACAGGGGCTTCGCGCCGCGAAGCAGGTGTCCTCGCGCCGCGAAGAAATCGCTGGAACAATGGCTTCTTCTCAAACAGTGCCTCGCGACGCGAAGGTATAGGTCTCGCGCCGCGAGACGTGCGTAAACAGTGTTTCTGCACCAATTTTGACACCAATTCGACCCAAAACTCAATTTTTTCCCAATCAAGCTTCATTTGCAGCATATCAAACACCCAAAAACACTTCCATACACCACAATAACAACATATAACCTAACTTTGATCATCAAAACTCTATCCATACCAAATTTCCCATTTTTGACCCATTTATTACCATTTCACCATTTTCACCATGAAACCAACAATTACAACACATAAAGCTAAGATAAAACACAATCACAAGTTTAAAACTTACTTGGTTATCAAACCCACTTGATCCCTTCCTTCTTGCTTCACCCACCAAGTTAAATCAAGCAACAAGGAAGGAAAAACAACTTGATTTACCCTATTTTGACTTTAAAGTCAACCACATCACTAATCTTCTTCTCTTTTCTCCTTGTTGAAGCATTTTCTCCAGCCCTCCATCTCCCTCTCGTTGCTTCCAGAAACTTGGAGCTCCTCTTTGACTCCAATTGAGTCAATTTGGGGATTTTTATAGCCATTTTTCACTCTTAGCCCCTCCAAAGTCCCCACTTGACATATTTGGCCCTTCAAGTACCATCCAATATACATACATGACAATAAATCATAAACACATAATTTGTTACTAACTCTTCTATTGACCTTGCATTTTATATATATTATAATTTACAAAATTTCGGGTTTTACAATATATATGTTTGGTTATTATGCAGACATATTGTTTTAGTTTATTATCATCTTATTTTTCATAAGCTTAATTTATTTTTTTATTTCAATTTAAAAAAAAGTAAAAAAATAAGTTAAAAGAATGAGCGTATTAAAAATAAACCCCACCTTTTATTTTTAGTTTTTATTGAGAGGTAAACTAGCTAGGTCAAATAAAGGGAAATGCTATTAAACCCCTTGATTGAATTGAATGAAAGGAGGGAGGGTTCTGCTTCAAGCTATCAACAGAAACACAAGCCTCACTAGCCGAACACCACCATCACCATCTCCGTCGCAGGTACACCTCCCTTTTCACATGATCATTCTGAGCTTCTGCTTGTGTAATTGTGCATTCGATTTATTGTATTGATTTGTTTCTCTCTCCGGCAATCCCAGGTTTTGCTCATGGATCCATCTGAGCGTTACTGCTACAACCCGACTTTGCGTTGGAATCCTCAAGTCGAAGAATATTTCGACAAAGCTTATGGAGCTGAAGTCTTTTCGCGCATCTCCAAAGCACTAACGTACTTGCTTCAATCTTCATCATCATTTTGTGCTATTCCTTACTCTTTCAGCTTCAAATTGTGAATTTGCTTGTAGGAAATTTGATAAAATAAGAGTAGGAATGTATTCTTGGAGATTAGAAACGTAAAAAGGCTAATTTGATTTCAAATTTGCGGAGTACTAGGTATTCTGTAGTCAGTTTACATGTTAAAGTTATTTAAGACGGGGAAATGGTGGTTTGTGGATTTATTAATGGGGAAGTAAAGGGTCTGAGAGAGGTGTAGAGTGAATCGAATGTTTTGACTTATTTTTTTTGAGTTATAACTTGAAGTTTAGAGTTCTCTATTACGTAGACCATCATCCCTTACTGATATTATAGTGTTGATTATGTTATAAGCTGGATGGGATATTACGTGAGGCTGAGAACGTGGTCTTGCACCAAATCTGATAAAGAACAGATTGTCCTTTTGATTTTTCTTTGAAAAGATAGACTCTCTTTGATCAACAAGCAAATCTACACTTTCTCTTGCATGCTACCATGAAATGATATCCAACTCCTTAAATCTGTTCAATTTTGAACTATTATACCTGTTTATGGACAATTTTTGAATATCTTAACCATTCGGGTTATTGGCTAATGACATGTTACTCAAGTAATGGTTTGCATACTTTTTATTTTGTTAATACTCATGCATGTTGGTGAGTTTATCCAAAATGGAACAGCTCTCAGTATGAGATGGCAGGTATTGATCAGGAAAATGGGTGGTGCTTGCTAGTATTAATAAACTCACTGAGAGGGATTTTAAGATGCCTATAAGCTAGGAAAAAAGGTCCCATGTAAGGTCATACCGTCATACCCTATAAACTCACTGAGAGAGCTTTTAAGATGCCTATAAGCTAAGATAAGAAGGTTCCATATAGGGTTGTTTACATAATAACTGCCATGTATGTTTTTGCATAATCCATATTATATTTGTCTTAATTCATTGTTCTCAATCAACCCTAAAGGTGGTGGAAGAGTCAAATATGGGATCCCACACTTGCTATGAAACCTAGTTAACTTAGCAAGTCTTTGGGGTTCAACATATTTCATGCCTAAGGCCCTGGGTCTGAATTTTATATAAGAGAGGGTTGGTACTTCTATGATCGTGTCTGCCTTGTTTAGAGTTTCAGGCCCAGAAACACCAAGTCTTGTAGTCTTCTTTTCTACGAGTTTAAGTGTGGTTTTCAGTGCCTCCTGCAGATTTTACTTACACTTCCCGTGCTCTTATAATTGGTTAGGCGACCCTCTTGTTACTCTTGTATACGTGTTAATACACTGAGCACAACAACTGAAGCTGTCATTGAGAAGATTATGGAAATTCAACATGAGAAGAGGCTGCATGATACTTTAAAGAATCTGCATACAAGTGATGATGCTGATATCTCTGAAAGTGTTAATCGTTCCAGCTTGGAAGTGTGCCCTGTTATCAAGTGTGAGATACCTGGGCTAGACTACGTTGTATTTGTGAAGGGTTCTGGTCCACATGATATTCTGTATGATTATCAGCAAGACAGACCTCTGAAGGAGGTAATAGTCAGCCGTAAGTGTGCAGAGGCAGTTCTTCGAGGTGCTCAGGTAAGCACTTTGAAAAATGTGTTATCTTATTTTCAGTTTTCTCTCTCCTTCATCTCCTGATTCTAATAATTACACATTCTTAGCATTCATAAATATTTTCTTAATTATTCCTTGTATTTTATCTTTTATGACCGCCTAACTTAACTTAGTACCCAGTTTCTTAGTCTCATTCTTCTCCAGTTTCCATACCTTTTCCTTTTTCTCTCAGCTATTCTCTTTGTGAGTTTCTGTTGTGGGTTTATTGGCTTTTGGTCTCTAAACAATAAAAGAAAGTGGGTTTATGACTATTTGACAGACTGTTTGTTCACTTTATGTATTTGTTAGTATTCCCGTACTGACCCCCAACCCATTGCTTGACCTTGTTTTTATCTAATACTTATCCTCAAACATCCTTTGCTTTTTATTTCTCATGCCAAATAGAACCTACATTTGCTCCCTTTGCTTCCCCTAATAAATCCACTTTTGCCCAGGAATTTTCTCATAAAAGCCCATCTCACACTGTTTGTATCTATTGTTTTGAACGTGAAACATATATTTTGAGAAGAGGGATAAGATAGTTAATTGCTTTACGTTATTAATGACACTAAAAGTTGTTGGCACCTTGCGTCTTGTTAGAGTTCACACCTATTGAAGGACTAAAGCTTTATGCAGAGAAAACTGCACGGTTACAAGTGTTGAAAAAGTTGTAGTATGCCACTCATATTTGGCAATTTGCTTCCCATTACTATGTCTATGCATGTTCTCTGAGATTCACAATGTATTGAATCAAATGAATTGAAGAACTTTAGAGAAGTTGGGAAAAATGAATTGGTTTCTTTATCTCTGATTTGTATTGTTGAAGGAACGAGAATACATATATATACAAAGTGAACTGGACTACTAGCTATGAATGACTAACTAAGTTCTACCTAAGTAACTAATTTAGTTGAGGTGAACCACTTGCAGTGTGCCAAGTATCTTGGTGATAAACTATTAAACTTTGTATGCTTTGCACATTATGTTGATCACTGTGTATGCCTTTACAAAGGTCCCCTTAGAGGTTTAGTTTCGAATAACATGTGAAAGAGGGCATAAGCACCCTTTAAAAAAATTCGCATATGCTAGTGTTAATGGCCAGTTGTAGACAAGCATTCATGGAAAGACAAACTGTTACCCAAAATTTGAAATACTGTGAACGCAGGACTAAAAGTGAAAGTTAAGTAATTATCGAATACTCAACACACTACCCGTGTAATTTATTCTCTTGATGAATCATTTGAGCATGGCTTTATATATATTTTGTAAATTTATATATCTTTCTCTTGGTAGGGAACCTTTACATTTGTTTCCGTTTTTTCTGTCAAAGCCTTTAAATGTCCTTAAAAATGTGAATAAGCTACGTCATTTGATACTGCAAATGTGACCTGTGATAAAAGAAAGATAACTGATAACCTAACATGGCTTTCAGGGACCATATGTATCTTCACTGTGACTTGAAATAGTGTTACTTTTGTTGAACCAAGGACCAGATTTTCGTGTTTGATTGTGATATATGTGTAGGTATATGTGCCAGGTATATTAGCATGCAGTGCTCATGTTGAGAAAGGGGATGTAGTTGCAGTTTCAGTTGGTATTGAACAGCCTAGTCGTGACGGTGGATGGGCTACTGGAATCACACGTGGGATTGTCCTACAAGGACTAAAAACAGGCAAGCAACATGTTGTTATTATGTCGTTCATGTTGAAATGTTTTCTTTCTTGTGTGTTATTTGTGTATAAGTGGTTAGTTTTGTGACCTGATCCTTGATATAGGCCCTGCAATTTCTTTGTTTTCTTTTAGAAAAATGTGATGCATGAGTTTATCTTGGTTTCTCAACAACATATTCCGTCATATATTTACATTTTGACCCATAAGGAGTGTTTGTTCCATGAATTTTTTCTGCTTAATCTCTCTCTGAATTCTTCCTCATTGTTAGGTATAAACAATGTGATTTACTGGGTAATTATTAAAATGAATTTTGTTATTTTCAAATTTTTGTGGTTTTCCATTTCCTTAAGAGTACCCAATTTATGCTCTAATCTTAATTGTAACATACATACAAATAAGTTTATCTTGCTCTAGAGTTACTCTGACAATATAGACATCCCTAGTCAAATTCTGTGGGGGTGTACCTATAGTTATACGGATATCTGTTCTGAAATAAATATAGTTTACATCGCGGGTATATAGACTAGTTATGAGAAGGATATTTTCTATGATCATAATTTGATGTACATTCTTTTGGTTCTTTCTAACAATGAGTTAGGGATTATTCCTCACATGCACCGTGTTTTATGGTTGGGATTATCAATTTGCCATCTTTTCGCATCACATGGCATCATCCTAGTGTTAATTTAAAATGGCTTGTCTTGCACCAAATCTTTTAGTGAAATATCTCCTTCGCCTTACAAGACTAGTGATTACACTCTTGATGAGATCAATATGGTAAAAAACGGCTGAAATGGCAGAGTACCTGGTGTGTAATTGCTAATCAGCCCTTAGGCGAATTGAGGAAATTGGGTCAACATAAATCGGTATTGGTCATAATCAATCAAACTCGGTTACTTCCGTCACAATTGGGCAACCTCGGTCCAACTTGCGAACTTGGTTAGAAATCGGCCTAGGTGGGAATGGTTAAACTGGGCCAAGAATATTCTTAATCAGTATATTAACTTATTTAAGCAACTTATGAATCTCTAAGTTTACCTATCTTGTATGATTAATTCTTTTCTATCTTTGTTCTAGTATCTCTTATTTATGTGCTTGCTGAATTATAATGCTTCTTATATGTTCTATCTCTTGTAGATCCTCATTATCTTGAACGTGATGGCTTATATATTGGCCAAGGAATTACAAAGTTGTCAAGGGCAGGAATATTTCGCGATTTGTCTGGTCTTGGTGTGGACATGACTGATAGAGTGTTTAGATTGGAATCCTTCAATGGTACAA
The DNA here is from genome assembly GCA_032274825.1 of Drosophyllum lusitanicum. Lineage (NCBI taxonomy): Eukaryota > Viridiplantae > Streptophyta > Magnoliopsida > Caryophyllales > Drosophyllaceae > Drosophyllum > Drosophyllum lusitanicum. The sequence continues at coordinate 6,198 of JAUEJL010091811.1, forward strand.
ACCTATAACCCTACACTCTTGAAGAGGTAGACAAATACATGCAACTGGTGCCATTAAATACCACTACATGTATATAATTTGTTGAAAATTTGCAGATGTGCTGAAAGGGGACATATTTCTTCAAAACCTGCCAAGCATTATTACTGCTCATGTCTTAGGTGTGTGTAACTTTTTTGCTTCTTTCTAATTACACAGCTTATGGGATGTGGTCGATCACCTTAATAATAACATGCCTGGTCTTTTGAAAACAATGTTGTAATTGTCAGGCCGTTGTTGAAGTACTGGTGAATAGCTTAGTTGCTATCATCTATTTGATTTGTTGTATTTTACTGTTGTGTATTTCTTTGATATGTCACAATGCTAATTAAGCTTCAGCTAGTCCAAAGAAACACTAGGATCTATATTTAGTAGCAAAGTTAGCTATTTCTTTAAGTTTGATGATCTGGGGTAGACTTTTTTAACAAGGCTTATATTTTTAGGCTTATAGATATGACTGAAAACCCCTTAAATGAAGGCCTAGAGTTTTAGGTTTATCATTATGAACACCTAAACAATGTAGACCAAGGACTTTGATAATAAACCCTTATTCGAATAAGAAGTATCTTTTAATTACCAAATCATAATAGAAATATATTCTCGATCCTCCCCTTCAAGTTGTAATAGCTGGAATGATATTCATATTGTTAATTGGATGACAAATATACCAAAATGAATTAAATAAATGATATGCAAATGCTGCTATTTTTCTTTTTTGACAAGAGTTAATCTTGATTATTCATTTATGATGTAGATCCACAACAGGGAGAAAGAATATTGGACATGTGTGCTGCCCCTGGAGGAAAAACCACTGCAATTGCCTCCCTTATGAAGGATAAAGGAGAGGTGATTGCAGTTGACAGGTCTCATAATAAGGTACTTTAAAATTTTACTTCTGAAACACATGTTTTCATCAGCGTATGTTACTTCTTTCTTAACAAGGATTTTTATTATCTTGTGCTTATAGTATTAAACAATAACTACCCACCTTTTGCTAACCTATATCCTTCAATCTTCATGTTAGAATAAAAAAAGACGGAAATGCGTGCCGTGTATGTGCTTTCGCTCAGCAAATATCTGAATACATGTTTTTATTAAAATCTTGAAAAAAGTTAAACTGATTTATTTGTGAAGAAGTGGTTCTAACATGCTTTGTTCACATCCCATATACTTAATTTTGTTTACTAAAATATTTTCTACTTCTCAGTAATGATATTTTTCATATCACAGGTGCTTGAGATTCATAATCTGGCAGCAGAACTGGGGTTGAATAGCATAATAGCATATAAGTTGGATGCTCTTAAAGCTGTTCAAAAAAATAAATCAAATGACATGGTGACACCATGTTTAAGTGAAGTTAAAGTAGGTCTTACCAGTCAAGAGACAGAGTTAGTGAGTTTTGTTAATGGAAATATATCATCTCATACAACACAAGGAATGGAAACAGATACAAACGGCAACAAGATTTGTAAGTTGCTTTTCTTTAAATAATCTCTTTATTTCTTCCGTAATTATTGTATAAACATATTTTACCTTTTTATCATTTTGTTGCGACTTATAGAATATTTTTTTTATCAAGCATGTGCTTTTTAACATCTAATTCATTTAATCGTTGTGGATCACGTGCATGTTGTCTCCCTGTAGATACATTACCTGTTTCGGACAAAATTAGTATACCAGATGATGAGCAAATGAAAAAAGGTCCTTATACAAGTAAAGCTGAGTTAAGGAAACAAAACCGAAGAATGAAAAATGGGCCTGGGAAAAATCAAACGACAGGTGGCAGAGTGGATAAATGTGAAGGGTTTTGTCCAAACAGCTTTGACCGAGTTCTTCTTGATGCTCCCTGTTCTGCTCTTGGATTGAGGCCACGCTTGTTTGCTGGAGAGGTAATGCTGTTTTCTTAAACATAACTGTCTTGTATTTAGATTTTTGATTCAATTACATGATGGAATGGAAAAGAAGAGAAAAGGTGTTCCCAGCTTTGGAATGAAAATCAACCAAGAAGGAATCACATTCCTTTAAACCAAACGAACAACTTCCTTTTCATTTAGTTAAACATCTAAATGACATGGCATGTTATTTTGCTAGATTGTGTAATTGTTTAATTATTATCTCTTTATGCTTGAATCAAGTCCTTATGCAACATTATAATTCTGTTTACCCTTTATTTAAGGAAACGATAGAATCATTGAGAAGACACGGGAAATATCAGAAACGAATGTTCGATCAGGCTGCTCAGCTAGTTCGCCCAGGTGGAGTTATTGTATACTCCACGTAAGAACATTCTTATTATCTGTTTTTGATCTAAATTACTACGTCATTTTTGCTCATCTGTGTTAATTCTTTTATCTTTTTATTGGCCTCTATGGATGGATATGATTGAAATCTGCATATTAAATTCCAGATGCACAATAAATCCAGGTGAGAACGAGGCTCTGGTTCGCTATGCTTTGGATACATACAAGTTTCTTTCATTGGCACAACAGGTTAGTAGCAGCATCTATTATTATTTTACTACTGTGATAAGGAAATGCTTATTGTGGTACTCCAATGACAACTTTATGTAATTGTGGATAGATTTATGTTTTTTAAGCTAATCTTAATAGTGGGAGAATAAGCGGGTAAAACAGGTTGGGTCAAGGGTCCAAAAGGTTGTCTTGTACGTGACGGAGGCCGGCCGGATTGATCCAAAACACTTCTTGTCCAGAAAATTTTATTTTTATTAATAATTGGTGTTCCAAATATGTTTACAAATATTATGTTGTTTTAACAAAATTTAATCTTTTGAATAAACAGAATTAGGAGGTTTTATGCTTTACATGACTTACAACTCATTTGACCCGTTTTCATTTTACCTATATTATTTGACCCGTTAGAGATAAGACATGACGCAAATCAATCCATTCATAAATAAATGGATCTAGATTGCTGACCCTTTGATCTAAAGTTTTCAATTTCATGTATGTTTTAGCATCCAAGGATTGGGGGACCTGGCCTACTTGGTCATTATGAATCATCTGATGGATATTTTGAGTAAGTTCATTATCCCTGCTCTCATATCTTTGGACCTAATCTCTTTCCTTTAATAAAATCTTGATTTTTAACAGACTGATGAAAACTTGCGACACATTTTATGACATGTCAAACCGTCGTGGAATAAGAAGACACATTTGTAAACTTTTAGTTAAAAAAATGTAATTAGTGATGTTAATCTAGTTTAATTCATGATTCTTTCAGGGAATGGTTGAGACCTGGTGAGGAAGAACTTGTCCAAAGGTTTGATCCTTCTGGCCCTCATGATACAATTGGATTTTTCATAGCCAAATTCAATGTTGGCCCCAAAGATGCCTAGATTTATATTGAGAAGGTGCCATATATCCTTTTCTTTTTGTAGAATATTCAGTACACCTTCACAAAGGGTTATTGAAATTAGTGAGCATTGAATCATAGATCAAAGTCATTGTGCCATCATACACCAAAAACTGTAGCTGGTGGTCTAGAATATCTAGATGGAACTATTTGCATAACTGATGTTATTGTTTTCATTATTTTCGGTAACAAAAGTGAGTCGACTGGTATTCGCGATGGTGGTTTAGTGGTCGTGGACTTGCAGCTTGTCGACTGGAGCGGGTTTAGACAGAACTATCTGTCACTGTAAGAAATTTAAATATAATATGATGCGTTTTTAAAGGAAAGAAAAACCAATAATAAGTATTTACATCAATAATGGAATATTCCAATTTTTATGTGATCTCCAGCTAACGTTTGGTATCCACCACAAGATAAGCAAACATCCTATCATATCTCTTTCACCCAGTTTACAGTTAAGCCCTTTCATTTTGCCCAAGTATATTCTCACTGAAAATAACTAGACAACTTCTATTTAATGGATAATATATATGCTGGTCAAGTGGTCATTTAACCATGTATACTATTTATCTATATCGTTAAAAAAATAAAGAAAATGAAAACATACAAACGAAAAAATGATCTCGAAATATATAACGAGCCGAGTTCGAGCTAATAAGGTCTCGGCTTGAGCGCTTATCGAGCTTTTTAAGCTTTATGTAATATATAAATGTGTAAATACATGTAAAATAATAGTTAAAAGTGTTATTATTGATTAAATTTATTGGGATTATACTGATGTAAAATCGAAATTTAACTTATGCTCAAATTTTGTTATAATGTTTATACAAATTTGAAAATAGTTTTTTTATTTAATATAATTTTTCATAGATTTGGAATAAGCTTGGTTATTTAAAAATTGTTTTAGAATATATATATTCGAGTTTTTCGAGTTGAGCTTGAACTGATCCTAAATCCTCTTCAAGCTGAGCTCGAGCATATCGAGTTATCGAGCTCAACTCGAGATTAGCCTAAAATACTCGAACCGAGTTCGAGCCCAACTCTACTCGTTTACATACTTCGTTGCTGCCCGAGGAAGGAGAGGATAAAAAAAGCTGCATCAGTGAGAGAGGAGAGAAGAAATGTTATATATTTTTAAAATAAAAAATACGGGAAAAAGTTGCGAGGTTAAGAAAAATGACCTTTTGGCTTTTGCCATATTTAAAAGAGGGAAAAAAGAGAGTTTGGAGGATGAAATCCCATCAATATATATAATTATATAAGGTAAAATACGCAAAAATATAAAAAAACTTTATCAATATTATCATTGTATGCAATTACTTTATTTTATACCTAAAAAACATACAACTTACAAATTTCGTTCATTGTATACAATTGATAACCTGATACCAGGTTACAGGTTACTAATTGTATACAATGAACCAAATTTGTAAGTTATTTGTATTTTTAAGTACAAAATACTGATTATTTCTTTTATTTTTAGCCAGGTTACCGATAAGTTACCTATTGTTATAGATAACTTGCATATAATGAACCAAATTTGAAAGTTGTGTGTATTTTTAGGTACAAAATAAAATTGATTGTATACAATGGTAATATTGACAAAGTTTGTTGTATTTTCGCGCAATTTGCCCAATTATATATTAATGAGAATTATTTGTAGAATTGTAAATCAATAAAATAAATATAAGTCATGGAAAAATTCATCGAAGGAAAGCATCACATTTTATTGTTACAATTGAAAGCACCGTTAAATAATACATAGGGTTAATTACATAAATGATCCATGGGGTTGTCACAAAATCTTACTTTTAGTACTTTAATTTTAAAAATTACGAAAATAGTTACTATGGTTGTCACTTTGTCTCAATTTTGGTCCATTAGAGTAACTACCGTTAAAAGCTCTCATGTACCTTACATATGAGGGTACTTTGGTTAATTTAGTCACTATCCTTGTTACTAAACATCTTGTTTATTTAAATATCTTTAAATTTAATCATGATTAACATAATCATATACTTTAATTTATATATGAAATTTTAAAAACTCATTCTGACTTTTGCAAAATCAAACTAATTAAACTATTATTATTCTTCAATTTTAGCAATTTATAACAAAAATAAAAGAATGAACAAAATCAAATTTCATGCTGTAAATATGAAACAAAATCGACAAATATCAAGATGAACATGAAGTAACGAAAAAAATATGAAGATATCAATGTATATCTGATATGAAAAATCAAATCCATTATAGATTTTTAAAATTCAAAACTACCAATCTATAATACATTAACCATTGAGGAACTCAAGATTCTGGAAAGCCTAATATCATACAAGAAGAACAAAAACCCCAATTTTACCCACAAAATTAGAAGAGATGTGTTCTAGGTTCTTGTAGATCGAGAATGGAGGTGAGGTGGTGCCGGCGGTGTTGTGGAGTTCGGGGAGATGGTGTTCAGATCGGTTCAGTTCTGATGAGATGGTTTTCAGATCGGTTATGACTCATGGTGGTTTCTAGTGGTTAGATGGCGGTGAGTTCGGATCTTGTGATGGTGAGTCCAGATCTTGCAAGCGATGGTGCTTTAGTTCTTATGAGATGGTGTTCAGACTCGTGGTGGTTTCCTGTGGTTAGATGGTGGTTTCCAATGGTGGTTCAGATTTGGAGAACGATGGTGGTGGTTTAAATCTGGTGAGTGATGGTGGTGGTTCAGATCTGACGAGATAACGGATTGGTGGTGATGCGTGTTCTGTTCACAGATGAAGGCGACAATTGATTAACAAGAGTGCGAGTGGTGATGGTTTTACATGTCTACCACCTGTGGTGGTTTCCGGTGGTTAGATGGCGATGATAACAAGATGTCGATGATGGTGGGTTCTGGCGGTGAAGTTGTTATGTGGTGGTGGTGGTTAGAAGACGGTGGAGGTGGTTAGAGAGAAAAGGTTAGAGAAATTTAGTGTCACATGTGAGAGAATAGTTAGAGAGAGAGAGAGAGAGACAAAGATAGTGGGTGTTTGTGTTAGGAGGGGGAAGAGGGAAATATCCAAAATACACTATGTTTTGTAACACGTTAAGAGGAAAATGTCCAAAATACCCTCATGTGCAAGGCACACGAGGGCTACTAACGGCAGAAGTTAACGACATTTAGGCTAAAGAATTAAAATAGAAACAAAGTGACAACCATAGTGACAATTTTCGTAAATTTTAAAATTAAAAGACTAAAAATGAAATTTCATGACAATCACATGGACCATTTTTATAATTAACTCTAATACATAATGTTAATATCAAGGGTAAATTGCATGAAAATACAATAAACTTTGTCTTAATTATCATTGTATACAACCAACTTTATTTTTTTTTAAACAATACAATCAACTTTTATAATCCTTCCATTGTATGCAAGTTGGTGTATACTATGAAAATTATGGAAAAGTTTATTGTATACAATTGTAGCTAAAGACTAGACACAGAAAAAAGTTGTTTGCATACAATTAATTTTTTTTGAAAGTTAGTTGTATTATTTTTAAGAATTTAAAGTTAATTGTATACAATAACAATTAAGACAAAGTTAATTGTATTTTCATGCATTTTGCCCTAGTTTTTATCATGTAAGTTTTTTATTAATATGATTTTTCATAAAAGTTATACTTTAATGAAAGTATTTTTATTATTTTAGAGTTTTATGGAAAAGATATATTCCGTAATAATTTTAACAGTAAATTGAGAAATGTTTCATATTTAATCTTTCTATCTTATCAAATACAGATTTGTGTATTTTTTTTTTTTAATTATGAACTAACTAGTATTTATCTAGAAATGTGTGTACAACATGAAACTTTGACATGCAACATATATTTTTGAATAAATATTTATAAAAAATTATTTTATCTTTTTTAAACATGTATTTACTCTAATAAAAAAGTTCATATATTTAACAATAACTTGAATAACTAATTTCATTCGTTATATAAACTAAACATGAAAAGAGAATGTAATAAATCATTAAATGTCATAACTTATTTTCATTAAATTATTTATATTATTCATTTGTTGTTTAAATCCATCTAACCAAACATATCATAATAATTAAAAAAAGAACTTTAATACAACCATTCTAATTTTTTCATTTAACACATAAAAGTTCAACAATAAAATTATACTATTAAATAATAAAATTTTAAAATAAATATCGTATTACGATAAAATTTAAATCAAAATATAAATAAAAATAAGAAAATCGCAAATATATTATTATATTTAAATAAAACATAACATGTTAAGAGTTATAAGAAGAAATCAAATAATATGTAAAATCAATCATTTGAATATGTTGGTCCCAAAGAGGGTAAACAAGCAACCGATACAGTGTAGAAGGGGGGGGTTGAATACACTTTAAACAATTAATCAAATGTATGTTTATTAATCAAATGAACTGATTACAACTTTCACTCTCTAATCAAATCAACAGAATGATTTGATGTTACACTGATTATAAACTCAACTTCTCTCTAAACACTCTTGGATCACA
>JAUEJL010091822.1:0-14135 GCA_032274825.1 Drosophyllum lusitanicum
TAGTAATATCAAAATCACAAATGGTGTTTTATTAATTTCAATAATATAAGCATTGCAAAAAGACATAAAAGCTAAACTAATTCTCATATAGGAGAAAAAAAGAAATTATTAAAATTTTTTAATCCTCATCTGATTCATCGATGAGTCGGTAAACTTTATTACGGCTAAAAACGGAAATTTGATTTCTTTTCTTTCTTTTGACACTGTCCATTGCTAATGTTTCATCATGAGAGGTGTCGATGTTAAGTACACCATCCCAGTTCCAATTAGACAAATTTTCTTCTCTTTTTCGCTTTTTTGTTATGTGTGAAAAGTCAATATAAAGTATTTAGTTCCAATTTTGCATCTATATTGTTTTTTAAATTTGATTTCTGAAGAAACAAAAAATGGAAAATGCTACTTATTTAAAGACAGCTTGGGTGATGGACCGAAGGTAATGGACAATGCATGTAATGTAATTGATTTTTTTAGTGATCATATCAAAAAATAAATAAATAAATAAAATGTTAAAATTTAGTAATTCATTTACCTCGTCGGACATTGGGACCGGGTCATCATTTTCCAAGTCGTGAACGATGTCCATTGGGACAGGGTCATCAACGATATACATGTTCTATTAATGTTATATAAAATCAAAAGTTATATAAAATCAAAATTATATAAAATTCCAGTTCCAATTAAACATTATGGATGATGGTTTACCTGCAAGAGGAGTTCAGTTGCTGCAACAAAAAGATGATTCTCGGCAATGGAAGAAGTGATTTCCAAGTTTGCAGCAGTGATGTTTGAGTTGACAGCACTGATGTTTGAGTTCATTTTGAATGTCAAAAGGTAAATGATTTCTTCGCTAGCAGAAAGTTGAAGGAGATTAGTTTACTGAAGGTTAAAGATCTATTTATAAGCAAGTGTAGAAATAATTTCCTTAATTTGTGAATTGTGTTTCCATAAGCAGAGAGTGTTTTATTTCTCATTTTAAGCAGTTTTGTAGTTTCCATAATTCGTAATTGTGTTTATATAGAAATGTTTCATAGTTTCCATTTAAGCAAATTGTCTTTGTTCTTCTCATTTAAGCAGATTCGTAGTTTACATAAATAGTGAATTGTGTTAAGTGCAGATTCATAGTTTCCATATTTGTGAGATCTCTGCACGAACACAAACATATGTGTTAACTTTCATATATAATCGTTGTATTGATATTTATCATGGACATGTCTATTAGCATTCATATATACATACATAAAGTTTTACTTTACCTTACGTTATCAAATTTGACACATTCGGTGCCATATAGTAACGATATCACGTAGTTCTTTCTGAGAAAATGGACAGTTGTTAGGTATTAAAAATAGTGAAATAGATCAAAGTCTATCCCATTAGTATAGATAGGGATATGGCTCTTGTAATTCTAACGATTTTGAATAGAAATTCATATTCACGAAAGCTCCAAGGTGTTTGTGTGTGTTTCTCTCTAATTCTAAACACAAACAAGTCATTCACTTGATATTGATCTATCAATTGGTATTAGATCCTAACTTGCTAAAGTAGGCTCGTGATTATTGCTGCTGAATCAAAAGTTTGTACAAAATTCGAAGAAGGTACTGTTCATACTATTCAAAAGATTGTTGCTGCTGAATCAAAAGATTGAAGTTACTATTTGCAACTACTGTTCATCAATTCACTGTTCAAAATTCGAAGAATCACTATTCACAATTGTTAATTGAAGTCATTTTACTATTCATCAATCGAAGAAACTTTCATCTCAATTATGTTTTTCGAAGAAACTGTTCATTATTCAAATGTGTTATTTTTTGTTTTCTGATCGAGATTACTGTTTGCAACTGCTACATTACTGTTCGAGGATATCAATCAAAGTTATTGTTCAAAATTTGATTGATTTTGATAAATTTTGAAAAACTCAATCAAGCACACTAGAAGATGATGAAGAACAGTTGAAATTAAGGAGTTTGATATGAAATTTCAACAAAAACCAAAGGAAAAGTTGTTTGTAAGACCACTTCAAGCTTGTCAGTTGGAAGACAAGTCACTGCGAAAACTGAAACAGTCCATTTCTTTGGACTTCGAGTGTGAATTTGGATCTTCGAATTCGCAATTAGGTCACATCGAAAACTGAGTTTGTTAATTCTGTTGGACTTCGAGCGGATCACTTGGACTTCGAGCGGATCACTTGGATTTCGAGCGGATTACTTGAAAGTCAAATTCGAAAATGGAAGACTTCGAGCTTATTTTGGTTACCAATTCTTCGATTATAAGACTTAGATTTCATAGAGTTCAAATTTGAAACTTAAGTTCGAAACTCAGACTAATTTGAAACTCAAGTTCGAAACAAAGTTAAGTTGACTTCTAATTCGAAATAAAGAATTCAATTGACTTTGAACAAAGTTACAGTTCGAATTCGTAATCACTTCGAACAAGTTACACATCGAACCAGTGATCACTTCGAATTTGAAGCACTTCAAACCACATTGAACCAGTAATCACTTCGGATTCGAACCACTTCAAACCACTTTGAAGGAGTAACCACTTCGAACCCACTTCAAAGCAGCTGTTCACAATCACTATCTAACTTTACAAGAAAACGATCCTTAAACAAATCAAGTGAGAAAGATGGCAAGTTCCAATGAAATTATTGCAATAAGAACCGATTCTAAATCACCCGTCCTATTCTGCAATGACTACCTCGTTTAGAAGGGTAGGTTTATGGATTTTTTGTAGCACAATGAAACTTATGGGGAAATGATGATTGACTGTATTTTAAATGCTGATAAAAAGTTTGTGAAAGTCATTAATGCAACAACCCCCCAATTCCTGGTGTCACAAGAGAAAAAAATGCTAGACGAACTAACTGCAACTGAGAAAGAACACAAGAAAGCAGATACATTGGCCAAATATTATCTCAAACAAGGTCTTTCTTCCGAAATGTATATGAAGGTAGACAGTTTGGCCACAGCAAAAGAAATCTCGGATGAGATAAAATGACAACTTACAGCGAAAGAGAATGAACAACTAACTGACACTTACAGCCGTTATTGAAAACTGCAAAACGAGCTCAGAACAAACAAAGTGGAATGCACTGATTTGGATGTTAACTGTGTTTTTCTACGTACACACGAACCAGAGTGGAAAGAACATGTGAAACTATATAAGCACATAAATCGCAACCTAACTATTGTTACATATCACAACATCTTTGAAGACTTATAGCAATATCAGGATGAAGTGTCAGAATCTCTTCGAAAGACATCTGCAGATCCACTTGCTCTTGTTACTACTGAGCACCTTTCCAGGGAGTAGTCTAGGGCTTCAAAATATAAATAGATTGTTATCTCTGACTCAGATTGTGATACAGATGAATCGGAAATGGAACAGGTGATCAAAGCAATGTCTTTCATCACAAAGGCATTTAAGAACAAGTATTCGAAAACAAACAACCGACAACGTTTCACTTCTAGATCTCATAGACCAGATTCTTTCAAAGTCTCGAATAAGCCTAAGTTTGAAAGGGAAGAGGAAAAGGATGAAAGAAAGTGTTACAACTATGGTGGTATTGGCCATTACATCAAAGATTGTACTGAGTAGAAGAAAAAGGACGCCGAGTATTACAAACAAAAGTTTCGATTATCCAAGAAGAAAAGTGCAGGCAAAGCTTTAATGGTGGAAGAAGATCAATTTTTGTCTGATACCGACGATAGTGACTTGGATGATGATACACAAGCTCAATTATGTATGATGGCCAATGTTGAGGAAGACTCTGAAGGTTATGCAGAGGCAGAACCAAAATTTGATAATTCAGATGATGAGCTTGGTGAGAAAGAAGACGAAAAGGTACAATCTAACTCTATTTCTGGTGCAGGTTTGAGTATGGAAAATGTTCAAATTATCATTGATCGCATGAAAAAATTGGAACATAAAGTTCAAAAGTCAAATGCAAAGAAATAGATAATGAAAGAAATAATGAGAAGGCAAGAAATGGAAATTCACTAACTAATTGAACAAACAGAAAAAGAGTTATCCGATTTAAAAATCAAAATATTTGAAAAAGAAAGTGAAATGCTTGAATTAACTGCTACAATGAGCAACACAATTCATGATTTAAAAGTAGAAAAGGTTAGTGCTAAAAATGATACTGAATATATCAAAAAAGAGAAAGGTGAACTCTACTAAAAAATCAAAAAACTTCAAGATATGTTAATCAAAAGGGGACAGAGTGAACGAACCATCTTCCTAAACAAATCCAATTGAAAGAAAATTCACGAAATGGACATATGAGGGTCTTGGATTTGACAATCCAAAGATAAGCGAGATAGTGACTGCAAAACAACTCTATAACTTGGAGTTGATGAACGAAGGCATCACCAAAAGAATGGTATTTGTTGGTCAAAAGGAAGAGATGGTTCAAGAGGATATAAAAAGAAATTTGAAACTTAAAAATGAAATTCCATTTGATTATCAAAAGTTGAATGATTCTTATCCTACTAGGTCTCAAAAACCTAGTGGATGAGAGGATTCTTCTTCTGCTTACTCTGAGAAGGAATTATATGTGCCCAAAGTTGTTAACATTACGCGAGTGTATATTCCACACATGGAATTGCATAAACGTTTTTAAACAATTGAGACGTATTGTTTTGAAACAACAGTAATGAGTCATTTAAGCAATATGTTTTCTTAACCTGAAAAATATTCTCACTGTCAAAAGAAAATTTCTTCACAAACCTCAACAACTGTTTCTAACTCGGCACCTTCGAGTGCATCATTGCCCGAAACCTCGTCCACTCTGATGAAACAAGAAAAGAAAGTGGAAGATGTACCTCAAGCACAGACATCTCCAACCATTCAAAAAGTCAAAACACCAACGAATACCAAAACTATTATTAAACAGAATTTGCAAAAAGATAAAGAAAAACAAATGTTCAAGGAAACCTCTGATTTTCCTTACCACATGCAACAAATTCCAAATTTCAAAAAGACTTTCGTTTACTATAAACCTGAGTCTTCTTCTGCCGCTGAACATCGTCACAAGTGCTCAACTAATAAATTTTCTCATTGTACACATGTAAAGACTGATGAAAAGCATGTGAAAGAGCGTAAAATGAAGGAAATCTGCAGGAAAGTACCACCTAGGTCTCATAGGGTGTGTAAAAATTTTACTCATAAATGTCATCAAATAATTGTGTTTGGAAATGTTTGTAATTTTCAAGTTGAATCGGAAGTACTTGCTGCAATGAATTTTTGTATAAGTGATGGTTGTGTGCATGGTCATTGTGAATTCAATTGTTCTTATGATCAACTGTGAAAATATTTTCGAATAAAACTATTCATCAATCCAAAAGGTGTTATTCTTCATCAGTGGAATACAAAACGCGCATGGTAATTGATGAATCGGTGGAATCACATAAGACGCTTACTCACGGTACGAGAACTTGAAGTATACAAACGTGGAGGCTATAAAGAATTTCTCAATTCTTGGTTTTCTAATGAAGATTCTTATCCTTCACGAAAGTCAAAAATGCAATCATCTCAAATAAAGTTTCATAATTCACATACATCAAATTCATTTCAAAAGTGGAATCCAAATAAAAAACTCAACATACATCAAATTCATCTCAACCATGGAAACCAAAATCAAAGAATCAATCTTAAACAAATTCATTTCAAACATGGAAACCCAAATCACAGACTCAACTTCCAAGAAAATCATTTCAAACATGGAAACCCAAATCAAACACTCAACCTCCAACGAAGAAAACCGTTAAAATTCCTCTTACAATAGAGAGACACATTGTTCTTGATCCATATTGGATTAAAACTTCAAAGTTAAAATCTAAAGAACAAAAGAAACAATGGTTATCAATGAAAAACAACAAATGTGTAGTAAGACAAGTTAATGACATGGGTTGTGCTAACGTGCAAGGACCCATTGAAAAATGGGGACCTAAAACTTCTCTATTCTCTATGTGCAAGAACCTAATCTTTGGTACCTGGACTCGGGCTATACCAAGCATATGACAGGCGACAAAAGTCTGCTCCAGAACTTCGTTCCAAAGTACTTTGGGAATGTTCGTTTTGGAAATGACAACGTTGCACCAATTCTGGGGTATGGAGATATAGAGAACAAGAACATCAAAATCAAGAAAGTTTCGTATGTGGAAGGTTTGGGTCATAATTTATTCAGTATTGGTCAATTCTATGACCAAGATCAAGAGTTACATTAAAAAAGAATTCATGTTCAGTCACAACAGAAAGTGGAGATGTACTTCAATCTGGTAGTCGGAAGTCAAATCTATACTCCATTGATCTGAACAACATTGATTCTACAACCTCGGTGTGTCTATTGAGCAAAGCTTCATCGGATCTGACTTGGCAGTGGGACAGGAAGCTCTCTCACCTCAGTTTTAACGACATCAACAAGCTTGTGATTAGGGATTTAGTGAGAGGCCTGCCAAAGTTGAAATATAACAAAGAACATCTGTTTGCAGACTGTGAGAAAGGTAAAATGAAAAAGGCTTCTCACAAGGTTAATCAAATTTCTAGCATGAAGAAACCAATGGAACTGCTGCACATAGATCTATGTGGTCCGATGAGAGTACAAACACGCAATGAGAATAAGTATATCTTGGTAATCATCGACGATTATTCTACATGTACGTGGTTCAAGTTTGTGTGAACAAAGGATGAAGCCACTCCGATGATTATTTAGTTTATTAAACGAAAGCAGAACAAGCATGAGCTGAATGTAGGTGCCATTAGAACAGACAATCGTACTGAATTGAAAAACAAGACTCTTTCTACGTATCTTGACCCGGTAGGAATAACACATCAATTTTCTGCGGCATACACACCTCAACAGATTGGTTTGGTGGAACGACGCAACTAAACTCTGGTTGAGGTTGCTCGTACTATGCTGTCATACTCTGGTCTCCCGCTTTCCGATTGGGCTGAAGCTGTCAGCACGGCGTGTTACACACAAAATCGTTCATTCATACATAAACGTTACAATAAAACTCCTTATGAGATGGCAAATGGCATAGTACCTAATATCAAATATTTTCATATATTTAGTAATAGGTGCTTTGTTCTAAATGAAAAATATAATCTTGGAAAATTCGAGGCTAAGGCTGATGAAGGTCATTCACAAGAATCAAAAGCTTTTAGAGTTTTAAATAAAAGAACGAATTATACACTCGAAAGCATAAATGTGACATTTGACGATATGTTAGATGTTCCATTTTTTCAATCAAAGTCACATATTTTTGCTTGTGGACAAGTCAGTTCAGGATGAGTTCTTAAAAGTAAAGAAACAAATATTGGATCTAATCAAACTGAATATGAGTTAGATTTCTTATTTGATTTCTTAATATCTGAATCTAATGTTTCTAATACTACTGACAGGACCCACGCAGTAGCTCAAGAAAGTGTCAATGTAACTTCTCCAACTACTGCTACTGAGACACATAACTCTACTACTTATCCTAATATAGATATTGGTAGGGTTGAAAGTTATGTGTGTAATTCGACTGTTAGTCTAGTAAATGTACCTCATGAAGCTAAATATGAGAGTACTCTAGTCTTTGATTCAGATCCCAATGTTAGTCAAGAAGATTCAAAACTAGCTAGGAATTTAACCGAATTCTTTCCTCCGATTAAAAATCCCCATGAAGCTAAATGGACTAGATTCCACCCCGAGATGCAGATTATAGGAAGCTTAAATACTAGAGTTAGAACTCGTTCTGCAACGGTAAATGAGTGTCTTCATTCTAGGTTTTTAAGTATGATTGAACCCACTAACGTTTCTGATGCTCTAAAAGATGCTGATTGGGTAATTGCAATGGAAGAAGAGCTTAACCAATTTGAAAGGTTAAAAGTGTGGAGACTTGTAGCATTACCTGAAGGTAAATCAGTTGTGGGTACAAAGTAGATTTTCAAGAACAAACGAGATTCTGATTGGATAATGGTAAGAAATAATGCTAGGCTGGTTGCTAAAGGATACAACCAATAGGAGGGCATTGACTTTGATGAGACATTTGCTCCTGTAGGTAGAATTGAGGCTATAAGACTGTTCTTAGCCTATGCTGCCTACAAAAGCTTTAAAGTTTTCCAAATGGACGTCAAGACTGCTTTTCTTAATGAAATATTGAAGGAAGAAGTCTATGAAGGTTTTGTAAATCCATAATTGCCACATCATGTTTATATTATTCACAAAGCATTGTACGGTCTGAAACAAGCCTCGAGAGCTTGGTATGATGTGCTGTCAGAATATCTAATTAGTGAGGGATACGTAAAAGGAAAAACTGATCCCACTTTATTCAAGAAAGCCAAAGGAAAAGATTATATTCTTGTCAAGATTTATGTGGATGATATAATCTTTGGTTCTATAAATCCAAAGTACAGTGATGAGTTTTCAAACACAATGCAAAACCGTTTTCAGATGAGTATGATGGGAGAGATGAACTTCTATCTCGGACTACAAGTCAAACAACTAAGTCATGAAATTTTTATAAATCACTCTTAGTATATTAGAGACTTGTTGAAAAAATATGACATGCTTAGTTGTTCTTCACTAGCTACCCCTATGGCTTCAAAAACAAAGTTATTTGCTGACCTTGATGGGAAAGCAGTTGATTTAAAAACATATCGGGGTATGATTGGCTCATTACTGTATTTGATGACAAGTAGACCAGATATTATGTTTTCTACATGTCTCTGTGCAAGATTCCAGGCTAAACCCAAGGAATCACATCCGCTCGCGGTTAAACGGATTCTTAGATATCTTAAGGGTACACCAGATTTAGGTCTTTGGTATCCTAAAGATTCTAACTTAAAGCTTTTTGCTTATTCTGATGCAGATTATGCTCCATGCATGCTGGATAGAAAAAGCACATCAGGCAGTGCACACTTCTTAGGTGACAGGTTAGTATGTTGGGACTCAAAGAAACAAAATTGTGTGTCTACTTCAACTGTTGAGGCGGAGTATGTTGCTGCTGCAATGTGTTGTTCTCAAAGTTTGTGGATTCGTACATAACTATCTGACTTAGGCTTACAGAATGTCAAAATACCCGTTGCTGTGTGACTCTCAGTCTGCCATAGCCATTACATGCAAACCAGTACATCACTCTAAAACAAAGCATATAGATATCAGATATCATTTCATAAAAGACAATGTGGAAAAAAGATTAATTGAGTTACAGTATGTTCAAACCAAAAAACAACTGGCTGACATATTCACTAAACCATTACACAATACTTGTTTTAATACGTTAGTGTCTAACTTAGGCATGTTGAATTTTAAAATCTAACATCCTATGATTCAATCTTTATTTTTATTGTCTTTACAATTTCAAATTTGAATAGATATTATACTTTGTTTATTGTGTAGAAAATGGAAGCTGATCTCGAGGGGGAGTGTCAAAATCGATACAAGTTATGCACACTTGTAGGGGGAGAAATAAGCGGAAAATGCAAATTTCATAAAAATACAAAAATATTTTCATGTGTCTTTTATTTGAAATCATAAAAATATAAAAATATTTTCATTTTTGTGGTTTGTTCATATTTTCTTCACAAAATGAAAGTCAAAAATTTCCAAGTTCATGGACTTCGAATTCTAATGTTCTTCAAAGACGAAGTCAATTCAGTTCATTAAGACTTCAAATTCGAAGTCATTTCATTGAGTAAGACTTCGAAGTCATTTCATTTAATAAGACTTCAAATTCGATGTCATTTCATTCAATAAGACTTAAAATTCGAAATCATTCTAATCACAAAGGTTTCAAATTCAGAACATGAAAAGTCATTGAGACTTCGAGCGCCAAAACAATCTTCAAAATCAACACATGTTCTTTCATGAAGACTTCGAGCGCGTTAATGAATCCCCCCGGGCCCAAATAAGTCAATTTTCTCCCATGAACTATTTGTGTCAATGGATTGGTTCGATCTTTTCTAGTTCACTTCGATTTCAAATTCAATTCAGTTTGTTTTAAAGAGTTCACTTCGAAGTCGAAAGCAAGTGATATAAGATCACTTTGCATTCGAAGACAGATCACTTCGAATTCGAAGACGAGTGATACACGTTCCCTTCGAACGCCCAACATACACTGTGCTAGTTCACTTCGAGCGCATGTAGGGACGAATCTGTTAAATACTCACTTCGATCCATCCTTAGTTCTTACTATTTCAAAATTTTCAAATTCAAAAGAAAGAAAAAGCAAACTCTGGTTACTTATTTGCGAAAATTGGAACGAAGTGCTGTCAAAATTTTCAATACAAGTGCATAAAATCATTCTAAATCATCAGATATACTTGCCACGTGTTTATGAATTATGAATACTCGTAATTTGGACGTTTATTTGAATACTCATGTTTGTGAATGATACAATGATACTTGCCACGTGTTTATTTGATAACAACCTCGAGAGAGTTATTCGACATTCAAATAATGTTGTTAATGAATTCCAAGCATACGATGGGTGTTAGGGTCACTAGAAGAATATAAATCTTTGTGTTCTTAGTGTTCTTCGAGTGGTTGAATATGGGTGTTTGATTTCAAAAGGGTTCAAAATCTTGATGTTATGGACTTAATTGGAAAATTTTCAGTGTTATAAATGTGTTTAGATACATGAAATCATTGTGCAACATTCGTCAAAACATATTTTCAATAACATTGAATGTCACTTTGTCTATGAAATTTCGGGTGTTAGCAATATTTTTGAAATTTTCAAAATTTTTCAAAAAGTCAAAATTAGTCAACTTATGATTAAAAGGTCGAGTTTAATCTAAGTTAGACTATGTATGATGTTGTCATGTGTCTGGGATATTCCTTCATGTTTTAACTATTTACAATATCTAATGTGTGTACTGTTTCTATAGAAAAATGGCACAAATGGAAGATGACGCCTTATCGTACCATTCTTCTACGGCTAGCCTAACCCATAACCCAGATAACCAACTTATTTTACCTAAACAGTTTCTGTTCAATGGTTACCCATGACAATAATCATTTTGTTAACTTTACAAATTTTCAAGAACCCCAACTTCCCGATAATATCTGAAATACTCAAAGTTCACCCACTAAATCATGCCTTCACCTATCATTTCACTGTAATTGTAACTGCTCAAAGGCTATGTGAGATTTTTAGACTTCCTACAGCAGACAGCTGGCCTCCTTTCACTGATTTTCAGGAGATTCCAGATGAAACAAATGCCCTGGAAGGGATTAGGTCCATGGGTTATAATGGTGAATTACCCATGCGGTCACATTTCAAACGCATCAATCTACATCCGTTGTACTATTACTTCATAACGATTCTTCAGTGGTGCCTAACTCCTAAACATACTGGATATGAATACCCAAATTCAAATCAGATTAAACTACTCTATGCTGCTAATCATTTACATATTGATTATGCTTGTTTGTTTTTCTACGATCTGGTTCAGTCTGTGGAAGGAAAAGTAACTGATGCTAAATGAGTGAAAGGCAGATTTTTACCATATCAACGCTTCTTGCCGATAATCATTCAATATGCTATGGACAGGAACGAGGAGATTCCTAGGAGGGAAAGTCATAAGTCTATCAAGCCAAAACAGTTCATGTATGTCAATGCTTTAACCGGTGATCATCCTGTGGAGCCACAACCATTCCAATTTCGTTAATTGATCTATGTGAGCAGAATGGGATTGTTGTGAGTTATAGGTAGAGCGTAGGATATGCTCCTATGGCTATGCCAGAACCGGCACTACCTACCCCTAGAGCAGTAGCACCTAGTGAGACAGTAGAGATTAGGCCTCAGACATCTATGGGAGATGCTAAGAGGGATGTGCTGAGAGAAAATGTTGAGAGGGGAGGAGAAGTTGGAGTCGGTGAAACACTTAGAGAGGGATGAGAGGACTTTGATCCTGAGAATGATAACGCATCTGATACTAAAACTCCGGTTGACAATATTGGAATTGGACCAAATGCGCAAATTAAACTTGAATACATGAAATTGTCTACTCCACCACATCAAGTAGATGTACCTGCAGGTCTAGCTCATGACTTTGAAAGTGAAACTTTAGCTATTGTTACAAGCATTCCTAGAGCTGCTATGTTAGTGGTGGATACTTCAAATTTACCAACTGATGAACCAGCTGAATCTGATGATGCTGAATTCCTTTATTGTTATCAAACAGGTTTTGAAAATGAACAAGATTTGGAAACTGCGGTGGATCCTAATGCATATGAAGGATACGTAGAGGAAGAGTATGAGAGTGAAAAAGAATTTGAGAGTGAGAGTGAAGAAGTGAGAAAGAAAATGAGAGGGCTGAGGGACCCCTAACAGTACAAAGCCGGGAAGCCACATACATTATCGGTTCTGAAATTGTCAGTTCTGGTATTGAAACAGCCACTGTCATCCCAGCAAGGCACATTCAAACCCCACCCAGCCACACAGGTTCTTCTCAACAAGTTCCTGTTTCATTCCACAGAGATATAACACATAATCTACCGACTTCTCATTCGGAGACTGTTGGTATTGAAACAAGAGGAATGCCACTCCCAACCTCTGTAGATCTTTCTATACACATCGATTTACCGCAGATTTTTGCATTTCTTTCAATACACAAGAACACGATAGCACAATTATCGACGTTGTAGACTCAAAAACAGTCTAGTACTTCTGTAGGTGGCACCCCACAAGGTGTAATTTGAGGATCGGAAGGAAATCTCACCGGAGTCAATATTGATCCAGCTCCGAGAGTGAGTTGTACTGCCTTTGTGGCAGGTACTTCAACGGGTAATCTAAGTGATCCTGCATATGTTACCCAAGATCAATTACAAAATGCTTTAAATCCCGTCCATGAAAACCTTGATGCCATTCAAAGTACTCTCAATGCTTTAAAACCAAAAGTTGATGATGGCACTAGTTTGTCTGTTGATACACTGAAAAGTCTTCTTCTTGGCAAATTGTTAGAAAAAGCACCATACATTGAACAAAATTTAGATCTGATCCAAACTTTACTGAAAGAACAAATTTACAAGGGTAGTAATGTGGATGAATTCAAGGAACACATGCAAAATTATATTGATGATTTGGGAAATGGATTCTACTAAAAAATGGATTCGGTGGAAAAGTGTTTGAAAGTTTTGGAGGATGCGTGCAAGAATTAGGCAACTGGGTCAAAGAGAAAACATGACGACAACGATCCTGATCATGATCGCCATGAGAGGGAGAAAAGAGCTCGAACTATGACTTTTGCTCCACTGACACAAAGATTATCTGTAGCGCTGGGTCTTGGAGGAGATGTAGCTGAATGTTCTCAAAGAAAAGAAATTGAAAAAGAAAAACAAAAGGTTATAAGTCAAGAAGGTGAAAGAGAGGAGTCAGATGGGTTACCGAAAGAAATAGATGAATTTTTGTTTACAAATTTTCCTTTTGATGAGGATTTCCCTACAGAAAAGCAAAAGATGAAAGCTATCTCAAAGGTTGCAAAGCCTGCAAGAGAGTATGTCACCAAAACACAAATGCAGGAGGCAATTAGAAAGTTGGATTTGACAAAGGTATTACATGGTGTATCTGAAGAGGTTCATAAGCTGTTTCCCGAGAACCGAAAAAGTTTCAGGAATCTGCTGCTGATATACTAAAAAGAATGAACAAAGAGAGAAAGCAGAAATAGTAAGACTAACTTCCGAATAGCCTCTGCCCCGAAAGCTCCAGCTTACTCCACCGGTGTACACTTCAACGGATCCTAGTTTAGATCGACACAATATGTTTAAAAGAAAAGATATGAAAATCCAATCTCGGGAAGATATGGAGTGAATGCAGCTTTCATGGAAGACCGTATTTCTTCTATCTATACAAATCAACTAGAAGATCGAGCACCCCGAGAGTTGAGAGAGTTTGATGATAAACAAAAGAGAAGATATGTGTTGGAGTATGCCCACAGACACACGTACGCCACTATCACTACGGATGATGCATAGGCCTATTGGGTCACACACCAAGGATTGATCTCGACAACAACCAAAGTGGAGGGGCCGAAAGGAATCAATGTTTATCGAGTTCCAAGTTTTTCCCGGCCACAGGGAGTTAACGGCGTGAACGCATTAGAGTTTACGGCGTGAACTTTTGTAAGACTTTATGTAGCTT
>JAUEJL010091833.1:0-14134 GCA_032274825.1 Drosophyllum lusitanicum
AAAACCTAAACTCATGGTGTTTTAATTACACACTGCCAAATAAAACCTAAAACACAAGCCCACATTTATGTGGGCCTATCACCTAGTGATCTAAATAACTTAGAAATGCTTCTCTAGATTTATCATCTTGGAAACGTTTTTTAAGACTTATCTCTCTAGAAGCGTCTCTTAGGCTCATCTCCTTAAAGACACTTCTCTAGGCCTATCACTTAAGAAAACATTTTTTCAAGCTCACCGCCCTCGAAGTGCTCGTCTAGGTTTATCTCTTTAGAGATCGATACCTTTCCAAGCTTATTTCTCTTAAAACGCATCTCCAAACCTATCACCCTAGAGGCATTTCTCTAATTAAGTTGATCTCCTTGAAAGAACTTCTCTAGAGCTATCGTCTTGTAGACACTTTTTAAAACATATCTTTTTATAAAAACGTTTCTCCAAGTTTTACATCTATTACAAGAAAAGGATGACACTGAATTTAGGATTTGACCTGGAATTAGAGCAACATTTCTATATGATCATAACTTTCAGGCCTTGTGTATAGCTTATCCTAACCCAAATTAACCCAATTGTCATATCACCTTCATCGTCACCTTTTCTTTCTTTTTTATTCTCAACCCGAATCAACCCAAAACCCAAATAGCACTCATCCCAAATCAACTCAATCTTTTTCCCATTTTTTTAAATTTATTTAATTATACATTTATACATTAAACAAAATAAAATATTTAAACAATTCTACAAAAATAAAATATAGCAAATAATATAAATAAAAAGTTCATAACATTAATAAAATATTATTATTATAAAAAAAAATTACAAAACTCTAAATCGAAATTAATAAATAATAAAAACATCTACTCGTCCTCGTTGTTGGAAACTTGGATACGTGAAATATGCTCGACCAACTCCGACCGAAGGTTATTATGTGTCTCCCGGTTTTTGACTTACGTGTGCTTTTTCACTTATTTGTGTTTCGATATCCAACAATAGAATGTCGTTTTCATCAAAACTACAAAATGCATTGTCTTCGTCTTCGAGTATCATATTGTGTAATATGATACAAACGTACATAATGTTTCCTAATCTTGTCGGATGCCATCTGTGTGCCGGATTATGAAGTATGTGCCAACGCTGTTTGAGCACACCAAAAGCACGCTCAACATCTTTTCGTGCCGATTCTTGTGTTGACTTGAACTTTTTCCGTTTATCGTCTTGTGAGCACGTAAATGATTTTACAAAAGTAGCTCACTCCAGATAAATCCTATCAGCTAGATAATATCCGTGCTTGTAGGTGACTCTGTTCACCTCAAATGGACACTCGGGTGTTTTCCCATTATAGATATCGTTGAAGATGGGTGACTAGTTGAGAACATTGATATCGTTGTTGGAACCCGCAACACCGAAGTATGCGTGCCAGATCCATAGATCATGTGAGGCCACAACCTCTAGCATTATTATTGGGTGCTCATGATCTCCTCTTATGAACTAGCCCCGTCATGCAATCGGGCAATTTGCTCACGCCCAATGAGTACAGTCTAGGCTGTCGAGCATGCCGAGAAATCCGTGTTTTTCTTCATGCACGATGTATAAGTATAAGTAGGTTTACGTAAATAAACCCTACCATAAAGCTCAACAATACCTATGCAGAATTTGTGTAGGCAATACCGTGCCGTTTTATCTCTCATCCTCAAGTACTCATCAAGTGAGTCGGCGGCTACTCCGTAAGCCAATTGCGGAATAGCAGAAGTACACTTTTGTATCGGAGAAAAACCTTTTTTCCCTCTGGCGTCCCACTGCTGTGTAAAATACGCGTACTCTGTTTCTAGATCGTTAACTATTCGTTCAAATAGTTGTGTGCTTGTCCGGAACCACCGTCTAAACATCTCCGCTGAATATACAGGGTTATCGTCAAAATAGTCATTTAACAACCGCTCGTTTGCAGCTACCCGACCTCTTTCTATATTTCCACTTCTAAATCTGGTTGACAATTCAGTGGTGCTATCAAAAATCATGTTTGCCGCCTCTCGAACTAACCCTACAAAAAAATTTCTTCCTGCCAGAGCTGCTCATCGGTTGATACGGAATCCAACGATGCGCTCGACAAAGCCTATTGTGGTGAATCCATATTTTGTAAAACTAAAAAAATGTGAAAGTAGTAAGAAGAAATTAGAGAAATTAGGGAAGAAAGAAGTTTGTATTGTAAAATTAGGTTGGGGTGAACATTTGTGAAGTAAAATGGTGTATTTATATAGAGGAGAAGGTAATATATATATAAAATTTCATATGACCGTTTAAGTTTTTTTTTATTTTCCCGAAATTAGTCGTTAGAATAAAAAGAACAAAGAAAACAAAAAAAAGATAAAAAAAGGCAAATTTCATCGGGTAGCTTCGGTTGTGGGAAGCCGAGATCAAACCCGAAAGGGGGCGTATCGGTGTATCCGAGGAAGCCGATGGCCAACCCGGACCCTTTGGGTATATTGCTACTGTAACACCCCAATTTTATAAAAGTTATTAAAAATAAGTTGTTGAATAAAAGATGAGGAAAATGAGTAGAAATTATAAATTATTAAATGGTTTGAAATAATGGTTCCAAATATATCCTCGTTGGGATTTATGGTTAACGTATGGATGAGTTATAAGTCAAAAAGGGGAGAGCGGGAGCCCGTCAAAAGGGGGACCACCACCAAAGAGGCGGCAGCCCCCCATTCCTTCACCTATCTTCTTGTTCTTCTTTCCTCCTTATCTTCTTTCTTTTCTTTCTTTTCTTCTTTTCTTACTCTTTCCAAGTACACAAGCATACATTTACCTTCTTACCATTTGAATTGGAGTGGTGATTGGTTATTAGCAAAGGAGAATAAACATATATCAATTGAAGGAATCAAGTCTAAAGATTGTAAGTGATTTCTATGTTCGTGTTTTGAAGTGTTAATTGAATTAGTTGAGTTTATATAGTGATCAATGATCAAATGAATGTTATATGCTGTTTAATATAGTT
This sequence comes from Drosophyllum lusitanicum, assembly GCA_032274825.1. Classification (NCBI taxonomy): domain Eukaryota; kingdom Viridiplantae; phylum Streptophyta; class Magnoliopsida; order Caryophyllales; family Drosophyllaceae; genus Drosophyllum; species Drosophyllum lusitanicum. The sequence continues at coordinate 2,993 of JAUEJL010091833.1, forward strand.
AGATAGTGTTTTGGGGATATATGTAAGTACCGGATATAACGTGGTAATGTATTGAATGGGTTTTTGGTCGGAGTGGCAAAAGTGTTGCCCAATTGGCAAGTGAGATTGTCTGAGTGGCAAAAGTGTTGCCCGAGTGGCAAATGAGATTTGCCTAAGCGGCAAAAGTGGTGCCTGAGTGGCAAGGGTGATTTCCCGAGTGGCAAAACAGAGGCCCGAGTGACACAATTTGATAATAGTATATTTATATGTTAATTATTATCATTTGAGTATTTTGCAGAGCTACTCACTAGGTTTTATAGCTCATTTTCTCCGTTGTTTATTCTTTTCAGGTTATGTGACAGAAGAGACTTCCACGTGGACATGCTAAAGAGTTTTATTCAACATTAAAGGAAAACTATTTTTATATTACATGTGTCGTTGTTGTCCTATTTAAATAAAATATTTATTGTTATTTCCTTGTTACACACTACTTGTACACTTAAAAAAACGGACGTTACATTTACGCATAGCCTTAATAGAATTAGAAGGACTGGATTTTTACTGACATTTTAAATATACAAAATCATAAAATACGTAAACAAAAATATCTCTATTGGTCATGTCTTTTAAAAAACTACTACTATAAAACCAATAAAAACAAACCTTACCAAATAATAATAATTAGGGGGTCATTAACAAAATTAGAGGGTCTAGTAGGACCTAAATGATATAGAAACTCTCGTATTAAACATGAGTTATAACCAAAGGGTTTGTACTCTAGCGGTATTAAGATGTTAGAAGGTGTTTTCTATAATCTATGACTATAGATTCAAATCCCGCTATAAATAAAAATGTATAAATTTAGAACTAAATTAATGTACACGTTTCTTATGATATTAAAAAAAACACGAGTCATAGCTAGGAAGGTCGAACAGAGTAGGTGCTAGGGAATAAATGACTCGTGGAAACACGTGGAATTAAAGTCAAAATGATAGGTGGCATTACTTGAATAACCTCCCCGATTAAGGGCAATTTCGTATTTCCTCATTCCGTCTAATTATCCAAACACTCGTTATTATCCTGTGGCATTACTTGAACTTCCACACAGCTTTCACGTCATCTTCCCATTCACGTAAAATAAAAACCCTAATTTTACTCCAAATTAAACTCTATCATCTCCATTAAAATTAGTGATCTCATCTTTTCAATCTGCACCAAACCAGATTAATTGATATCAGTGAGTAGGCGATTTGATTCTGGTAGGTGGGATATTCTAAATTTAGAATTTAGGATGGCGGTGTTGTTGGAGGATATAGTTCGAGCGGTGGAGGCATGGTTAAGGATTCTTAAGGAACCAGAGCCGTACGTTGATCCAAATCTTGATCCAGTTCTTATAATTCCTGGGATTGCTGGTTCAATTTTGAATGCAAAAGATGGTGAAACTGGGAAAGAAGAGCGAGTTTGGGTTCGGATTTGGGAAGCTGATCGTGAATTCCGTGCCAAACTTTGGTGCCGATTCGATCCTGATACTGGTAATCTCAGTTTTTTTTGTCATTGTTTGATTACTCGAGAGAAATCCGGAAACATTGACAACTATCTCGATTCCTATTTCCAATCAGGGGTGTTTAAGTTAGCGTCTTAAAATGATTTTCGGAACTTTTAGAATTAGATAACGTTGTATTGTAGGTGGTGATAGTTGACACCTTTCTTTTGTATTCTAATTCGGTAAGTGGACTTGAAGGATTGCTAAATCCGTCCAAATTTCAAAAAACTTCATGGAAACCATAAAAAATAGCAAACTTCTGAAAACCTTTTAGGAACCAAACCACTCAACCACGGCAGCATAATAATTAAATTATGCAAATGAAGTGACGTGAAATTAGTTGTTATATATTGCAATATGCTTGTTAATATACCCTCAACAATTATTTATTATTATTATTTTTGCCTTAAAAAACAGGAAATTGTATTAAGTTTTGTTAGAAGACTGTTAATCAATGTTGCCAAACGTATAAAAACTATTTTTTTGTAGCTCTTCCAAATACCTTCTTGAAGATGCAGTTCAGGGATAAGGATCTGTATGGATAATTTTTATGTTGTTTTTAAATGTGATAATAGCTAAGAATTTAGTTGGATAAAATTTCCTGAAAATGAAAATCTTTCTTAAGATGTTCTAATTGTGGTTTGTTGTGTTTTGGATGTGCTCATTGGCTTGCTTTGAACCAGGTAAAACTTTGTCTTTGGATCCCAACATCAGCATTGTTGTTCCTGAGGACAGGGATGGCCTCTATGCAATTGATTGTTTGGATCCTGATATGGTGCGTGTTTCAATACTTTCATCCAAATCACCTTTTATTTGCATCCATCATATTCTACTTTTGGTAGAGTTGATGTGCAATATATTGCTTTTGTCCGTTGCATACTCCATTTCTGCTTGCTTATCGAGTTTATTGTAAAATGTATGGGCAGTTATTTATTTACATATGTCTGCTCTCTCTGAACTAACGATCACAAATCATAACTAGTGCATATGATAAATAATGTTAGCAGCGAATTCTAATTGTAATGAGAAATGTATGGGAGTTACACTTCTAGTGGTGAAGAGACAACTGGCTATAGGTAGCCTACTTGTGATTGTGGCACTATGAAATTTATTGCCAATTTCTGAACTTCTTGAGGGAATGATGATGAGAAATACGAATAATTCATAAACATACATAAATATCCCAAACATAGTGGAAGGCTAGTCTGGGTTATGTTACAGTCTACAAAGTAATTAGATTTGTTGTATGAATTCCAGTATTAATGACGATTGTAACGTAAAATGCTTTTAGTTTTACACTCGTACTTTGTTTTTCTTTGTCATTAAAAGATCACGATCACCATCCAATTGTGTTTGGTGATTTTTTATGTTGTACATAAAGCAATCATGAAAACTTTTACAGTGGTGCAGGTCTCTTAATTGTATTTTTTGTTTAAATATCTGTTTTGGCAGATCGTTGGGCGTGATAATGTATGCTATTTCCATGATCTGATAAATGAAATGACAACCTGGGGGTACCAAGAAGGGAAAACGCTGTTTGGGTTTGGATATGATTTCCGGCAAAGTAACAGGTAAAACTTGATACATCTTCTGTTATTTAAATAAATTATTTATCTTCACGCACTGAAGGTTAACAACCAATGATTTCAAACAGCTTCCAGAGATGTATTTGTTAGCCTCGATTTAGTTGGAATAACAGGATATGAATACTATAATGTATGTGAATGGTAAATGTTTCTCATGGTAATTGCTTAAGCTCTATGGAATCAAAGATTGTATTTTTATTATACATTATTATTGAACATTACTGATTTTTTTGTTTGTAAGCTAGCTTGAAAACACTATAAACCATAGCCAGAAGACAGTTCTATAATAAGTCCTTTTCGATTATAGCAACCTTAACTCTAAACTTACATACAACATTGCCTTGCTAATTAGGGCGCAAAAGATGTTAGTTACCTTAAATACTTAACACGAACATCTTTATACTTCATGTATCACACTTATTTGATCTTTCTTGAATTTTATAAATTATTAATGTATACAATATGATTAAAAAACTTATATTATTAAACTAATAATGGGATTTTGTTAAGTAAATCGATTTAGGAGGTTGTTGAACCAGTTCTATTTGACAGGTGCTACAATCCTCTTGAACCAGTAGTTGGTTTTTCATGTTAACTCATTTTCTGTGAACATATTTCAGACTCAAAGAAACACTGGATCGTCTTGCTGCAAAGTTAGAAGCAATTTATACTGCTTCAGGAGGGAAAAAGATAAACGTAATTACTCATTCAATGGGTGGACTTCTTGTCAAATGTTTTATGAGCCTGCACAGTGATGTATGTTACTTTTGTCCTCTTGTTGTTTCCATGTTGCTGTTTCTTGCCATTTTATATAAATTCGAATGTCATTTTATATTAAATAATGTTTTGCAGTTTTTTGAGAAATACGTTAAGAGTTGGATAGCAATTACTGCACCATTTCAGGGTAAGTAACACAATACGGTCATTTTGAAATTTTATGACACATTCTTCCTAAATCTAGAAAGCTCAAGAATGATGTGAAAATTTTGTTTATGGACTGAAAATGTATGTTTTTCTTAATTCCTGAACTTGAAATATCGTGATTTAAGTTTCTTACACACGTACAAAAATGTTAAATAAAAATCTACAGGTGCACCTGGATATGTGACATCTACATTAATGAATGGGATGTCATTTGTTGATGGGTGGGAAGCCTATTTTTTCGTATCCAAATGGAGTATGCATCAGCTGGTATGTTTTTTATACATCTATCTATTTGAAACCCTGCTCCCTTCCTTTTCATTTTCACATATTTTAATTGCTCTTTAGTTGCACAAATTTGCAATATTTCTTTGATAACATGATGTTTAATGAGGGAAACTTTATCTACATGTCATTTACAGCTGATTGAATGTCCATCGATATATGAATTAATGGCATGTTTGGACTTTGAATGGGAACATGTCCCGCTGCTACAAATTTGGAAGGAGATTGAAGATGATAATGGAAGCTCTACCGCTATCCTGGAGACGTTCACCCCAGTTGAAGCGGTTTCCATTTTCACTCAAGCTCTTTCAATCAATGAGGTGAGCTTTATGTTTGTTTCAGAGTTATTAGGTAAGATACTTATATGAATGAAGTTTGGGGACTGCTGGGTAATTTTACATCTACCTTTAAAAATTACTGATTGATGTTTCACAGCTGAGCTACGGTTGAGTGGATATCCCTTTACCTTTTAACAAAGAAATATTGCAATGGGCTAATAGAACACGAGAGATCCTGTCTTCAGCCAAACTCCCACCAAATGTTAAATTCTATAACGTTTATGGCACTGGTCTTGATACTCCTCAGAGTGTGTGGTATAGACTTCTTTTCCTCTTACTCTCCCCTGTCCTAAATAAAGAAAATAAAATTGTGGAGTACTGTTATTATGATGGATACGATTTAGCTTGTAAAGTGTTGAAGCATATAACCTCTATTCCACCTTGCAGTTATGGAAGCGTGGACTCACCCGTCTCAGACCTGCAGGAATTGCCGTTGCTAGATGTAATGATTCTTTGCCCGAGATTATTATTATTATTATTTTTTGAAAAGCAAACCTTTTATTCATAAACAAACCTTCAAGTGTGTACAAACAATCTCTATAAGGAATAGAATGATTACTACATTTACATCTTTAGCACCTTCTTTACCCAAGAATTTACGCGATACAACTAGCTTAAAAATTTGGGGCATTTTTATTTTTATTAATATAAGTCACAAAACCGGTGGGTTGGGTAGCAGGCCAAAACAGGTTCAGGTCAAATGGGTTAAACCAGAAAGAGTTGGTTTGGCCAACCACAAAATCTTTTTTTGTCTTCTTTCTTCTTCTTCTTTTTATTTTTTGAATTTTACTAATAATTGATGTTTATAAACATGATTAACAAATCTATAATATTACAAATGATTTACTAGGTTTTATGCATTTTGAATAATTGTGGATGACCCGTAGTATAATAGTATAACCCAATTTACGTGTTTACCAATAAATGGGCTCAATTACCAGCTTTAGTTATTATCACCATGAACTTTTTTATTTCGTTCTTTGGTCATGTATAAATACTACATTTTCTTGGTTACGAATTGGAAGAATGGGTGTGCAAATATGAAGTGTTGGTTGTTTGTCTACAGGCGACTTATATCAATGTTGATGGTGATGGAACAGTACCGGTAGAATCTGCCAAGGTATGTTACCATCTCATATCTTTTCAGCTTTTTTTTATCTGAGTTTTTAATATTTTGTACTTATTATAGTTTAATAGTTTAACGAGTAGACACTGTTTGTCTAGTGTCCTTTTATGTTGCTTTCCGTAATTCATTTGGTTTTATGTTCATTCCTTTTGTTTGGCCTTTTCCTGTATTGATTTCATTTCTATTTTTGAACATTTTTGGTATAAGATGCTATTTGCTCCAGTGCCAATGCAATGTTTTAGTTCATTCATCCATCTTCTATGTGCAAAGTGGACTTCAGAAGTACTTGAGTGTTGAATTCTCTATTTTCGTTACCATATCATTCGATTCTAAATGGCTTTTGTCCCATTTGTAACGGACCCAGAAATTATACAAACCGGTGCCTAAATTTAGAAAAAATATATTTTTTTTAGTTTAAAGTTATGTATTTTGCTTGTGTGCTAAAAAATCGCCTCTACTACTTACAAAAACTGGTGAGAAGAGACGAGAAATAAAAGAGAGAAAAAAGGCGGGGGGTTGGTATTCATTTCGTGGCTCTGTCTTTTCATTTTTCGTAAATCAACCGTATAGCTTCGAGGAATGGTAAATTGCGTTTTTTGACGTGTTACCCAACGAACACATTTTGCCACTTCTACCCACAATTATAAACCTGTTACCTGTTAATTTTTTCTTTTTTTTTTCTGAAAAGCTGTAACCTGTTTATTACTTGTAAATTTTCTTGAAACAGGCTGATGGGCTTGATGCAGAAGCTAGGGTTGGTATCCCAGGTGAACACCGAGGCATCCTAACTGACAAGCACCTATTCCGTATAGTCAGACATTGGCTGAAAGCTGATCACGATCCTTTTTACAACCCTGTAAACGATTACGTGATCCTACCCACTCTATTCGAGATCGAAAGGCACCGTGATGAAAAGGGCTTAGAAGTAACTTCACTCAAAGAAGAATGGGAAATCGTTTCAGAAGACGAGAGAGATGCTATGGTTGGGTCGATATCTGCTTCTCATGTAGGCGATAACGATGATCATCGGCCTTCTTGTGAGGAGGCACGTGTGGATTTCGTTGTTCATCCACAGAGCAATGGTAAACAACATATTGAGCTCAGTGCCATTAGTGTTACTGCAGGTGGTGCTTAAATTAATTTTTAATAATTTAAAATTCCTGGTCTGGTGGTTGATCAATCTGTATATATCTATTGCAGTCTATATGTATATATTGGTGGATGTTATGGTTTTAAGTGAATAAGTAAAAAATAATAATAATGATGATGGAAAGAGTCAAAAAGGTATTGTGATTTGTGAACGTGTATCATATTACATTGGTGGACTTATTGTATTTGTATGTAAATAGTCTTTTGGCCTAAATGGTTAAACCAGCTAACTCATTTAATTTACACATATATCTATAACGAGACTTGAACTTTTAACCTTACTCTGTAAGAGAAAATCACCTTGGGTGCCTATGTTTTTTTAAATAAATTTTTTTCTTATTTTACGTGCCAAGGATAAAGGTTTTTTAACATGATATGAAAATCAAAAGTAGTTTTGGAAGTTTGAACGATTTGTTGCTATTTTACAACATAATTGAAGAAAATTACAACTAAATAGGAAAATTCAAAATTTAATAATACTAATTGAACAGTGACAATAATTTGAAAGGTAATTTTCATTTCCTATGAAATAAATTAGGCTTAAAGTTTTCCTTTTCTCGAGCTATTTTTTGGAATATTATTAATTACATATGTTAATATTGCAAGATTATCTATCTATATATATATTAAAAGAAACAATTTGAGGGAAAGTTTCCTTATAAAAATTTTAATTAACCAATAGGAATCCTTCATTTTTACAATTTTGACTACCTATTTTAGTAATATCTAAGTATGTGTTTAAAGTGGGTATTTTAACCCGTTTGTAAAAAACACGCGGGTCTTATAACCCGGCTTCTTTCCGCTTAACCTATCCTCTGTCGTTTCGTTTTCTCTTCGGCGCACAGATTGCACACAAACCCTAATTTCCTCTCGACGATTTCATACGATTCCTTCGTTCTTAACTGCCAATTCCGAAGGTTTTCGCAGGTAATCTTCTTCAAGCATTGTAATTTATCATCCTGTAAGCTTCGCTTTTTTACCCCTTTTCTCTTCAGACAGAACCTTTCAAGAAACCCTAATTCCTCTCCGGGATTTTTTACGCTACCTTCGATTTTCACCGAATCAGTAAGTTATGCTTCATAAATTGGTTACATTCATCATCTCCTTCCTCAATATGTTATTTATTTCTTGATTTCGTTTTGTTTTCTTTCACGTTAACAGGGCATTCAAGTTTAGCATAATCTACTGTTTTTGTTGTGTTTCTTCACAACGAATCGACAGGTAAAGAACGAAGTTTCAATATAAATCATCATCTTTTTCTTCGTGATGTTCTTTTTATCTTGATTTGGTTCACGTTCTATTTTTTTGATAGCGAATCAGTAAGTTATGCTTCAAAAATTTGTTGAATTCATCATCTTCTTCCTCAAACTGTTATTGTGTATATCAATGTATTTTATTTTTGTGTTCCCATGTGAAATATTGATATTCATTAAGAATAGTTTGGTTATTATTTGTGGTTATTATAACAGATTATGCCTACCAACTGTTTGATGAAATGTCTTAACGATTTTATCATGCATTGTTCTTTTGATTGTAAAGAACACAAAAAGTTACTTCTTTTTTCCTTTGAATATGGATGGGGTTATCTTTTGTTTATCTGCAATTCTTTAGGCCTCAAACTGTTTTGACAGATTTAAAATTTATTAACTTGTGTTTTATATATCGTTGTTTTTCCTCTTTGAACACTACATGATTGAATAAGATTAGTTTATACTTAACTTGAGGTGAGTGTAGTTCCAGATTGATTTTCATAACGTTAGGTAATTTCACATTAGGTAATTTTCATGAAGTTGGAAAATTAGGTAATTTTATAAAATTTCTTATTGGTATGATCATGCATTGTTAATTTGATTGTAAAAAACACAAAAAATTGCCTAATTGTTCATTTTAATATGTGGTTATATATTGTTTATCTGCAATTATTTAAGTCTCAAACCTTTCAAGCATAATTATCTAAAGGATATATATATCATGAGACAAGGTGCCATATTTTGTTTGTCAACAAAGTTTGAATTTCATCTTAAAAATTAAATGCCTACCTGATGAATGTGTGTTGTGTAATTTTGTTGTAATATATATATATATATATATATATATATATATATTATATATACAGTTGGCTATTTGAATAAATATAAGGTAGTAACTATTTAATTTTTAAACTATTAGTATTGTACGTTCATAATACTGTTATGTCTTCTTTCTTCAATACTTTTTTAATATGCCAAATTTTCAAGAAATATTATATGTGATAACCTATAACATTTAATCAAAAGATGCTTTTAATTTCCCCTTATTCATGTACACATATGTACAAAATCATGAAATATGGTTCTTTTCAAATAAGGTTTGTTTGCCATAACGGTATTCTTGATTGGATTTGTTTCTTATTCTCAAACAGTTGTGTCAATTTTGCAAAACAATTATTTTATAGTTATTTATTAAAATCATATATAGGGCTTTCATTTGTAATTATTCAAATTGTTTTTATGTGTTTCTTATATCATTTCTTATCTGTTATTCCACTTTATACTTATATTATTTGCTATCTTATCTCTATTTCTGATTACTTTTATGATATGTAATCACCAGAAAGTGGAAGAACAATTGTGTCTATTCTTGATATTTGCATTAGTCATTTTTATTGAAAACCAAGTAGTTCCAATTATACTAATACATAACCGAGTTGTTTATATTTTATTGCTTTCACATTTCAAATCTGTTTTCTTTGTAATATATATGTGGTTATCTATTGTTTATCCGCAATTCTTTATGCCTCAAAGATTTTTGATATAATTAAAATTTATTAACATGTGTTTTGTATGTGTTATTTTCCGTTTGTTATTTACATGTGTTTATTGCTTGCACATTTCAAATTCTGTTTTCATAAGTAATGTCATATATACATGAACATGCTCTCATGTGAACTGTTTTGTTTCAATAAGAGTATTTATGGCCTTAATATTGTCACGTTTTATTCCGTCCATTTATTTATTTATGTTTGTTGATTTTAATATATATGGGGTTATCTATTATTTATGTGCAATTGTTTAGGTGTAACATCCTGAATTTGGGCCTAGTGGTTACGTAGGCTCCGGTATGTTACATGTGATTATTTAGTTATTAAATGTTTATTTAATTATTAGTAATTATACTTTTAATTAAGTGTTATATATATGTTGATTAATATATATGTACGGATGTATATTTGTATGTATGTGTATACATGTATGTACGTATGCATGCATGTGTTAGGTGTTAAACATGAGATTATAGCTTGACACCTCCTGCTTTGTTTTACTCGATTATGCATACGTGGGTTTAAATGATTAAACACTGAAATCCTGTAAACACTTCCTCACTTGATAATCGGCAGAAGTGTGTATGTGTGTGTTTTGAGAGAAAACGAAGAACCAAGAATCGGATTTGGGTTATTGAAGCTTTTGGATTCAAGTTTAGATTGGTAAACTTCTTCTATATGTTTATATGATTGATTCATGTATTCATGCTATAGTTTTTATCAATAACTTGCTGGGTTTGTATATGAACACCATGAATGAGCATATAAGAAACCTTTGTTAGTGGGTTTTGTATGTTTCAAGTGATTATGTGGTTTAAAGGTGTTCATGATGTATGATAACATGTTTATTGATGTTTGATTATGTTTTTGGGTAAACTTTAATAAGTTTTGTAAAGCTGTAAAACTGGTTATGGAAGATTTGAAGTTGGTGGATTGTTGAATGAAGAAGATGGTGATAAAAACCGACATGTTGGAATCCGGTGATGGATGAATTCCGACAGTGTTGAAATCCGAGTATATCAAATCCGATGAGGAATCCGATGGTGGATTCCGATATATCAAAATCCGGTAGCTTTGAATCCGATAGAGGAATCTGATGGTGGATTCCTACAAGTTGAATTCCGATAGTTGAATCCGAAGGTGAAGGAATCCGACACTTGTATCGGATTTCCTTCAAATCCGACATTGGGTATCGGATTTCCTTGTATCCGATGATTTTGGCGGATTTCTACAAATCCGATGGTTTTGATGATGTTTATTGTTTATTGATGCTATATGCCAAGTGTTTATGCATATGTGACTTTAGTTTGATGTTTATAACTAAAGAGGATATAAATATATGTTTGATATATATTTATGAATCAGATACTGATGTTTGGTTTGTTGTGTTCTCAGGAACAGACAAGGCTCAGTAA
>JAUEJL010091844.1:0-14134 GCA_032274825.1 Drosophyllum lusitanicum
TTCATTCAGAGCCTTTGAATTATTCAGACCACAGAATCATTCAGTGCTTAATTATTCTGTTTTAACAAACAGCCCCTAAGATGCATATTCTTTTGAAGTGGTGTTAGAAATGGCAAAGTAATATATGTCTTACCCCGTATTTGAAGTAATATATGTCTTACCCTTATCAGGCAACATCATTTGTTCGTGATCTATTCCATCATGTACATCATTTGCTTGTGATCCATTCCCTCGTAATAGCAGGAAAAATCCTTTTCCGTTCTAAGAAAACCGAAAATTAGAAAACATGTTCACTTATACAATTTTTAAGAAAACAAAAAACTCATTCACTTTTCCAAACTCTTTAATTTTTTCTAACTTTAATACTTTTTCAAACAACATTTTTAAGAAAACACTTCTACTAAACATATTTTTTATTTTTTTCTAAAAAAGAAAAACTACACCCATTCATCTAAATACGTTTTTTATTTTTTTCAGAAAATAAAAACTTCATCATTTTTCATATAAAAACAGAAAACGAGAAACAGAAAAATTTTCTCTTGCTAAACGCAGGCTATGTTTTTTATTCTTTTTCTAATTCAATGTTTTATCTTGGAATAGCCCTTTTTTCAGCTATCATAATGGTTCTTATCGATTCTGTTTGCTTTCTTGGGTAACACTGCTTTTTTACTGCCCTTTCCTACTTTCCTTCTCTGCGATCGATTGGTTTATCCTTGGTTTGTTGCTATCATTTTCTTCTCATTCTTCTTTCACACAAATACCACGTATAAATTTGTAAATCGAGATCCTCAATGAGTAAATTTGGATGGCTTTCTACATAACCTTTACGCAAGCATATGTTTTCTACTATATATCGTTTTAGATTTTTTTTAAAGCTTGATTTGAACTGAGAAAAATATGTTTGGAGAGAGCCTGGATAAGCAATCCCAACCGCCCCTGTCATCAACCGGTCGATGAATGAGAAAAAACAATTAGGACGTCTATGGAGCTCAACGGAGCGAACATGTCTACATTTCCTCCAATTCAAAACCACAACCAAAGGCTGTCTTCTCCAAATTTATGCTTTCATGCTTCGAAACTCAATCGACACGAACAAAAACCTCCTCGCCAAATTCATTGCCACATGTTCCTCCATAGCTGTTCAACGATTCACCACCTCATTGGCCGATGCAATCTATCTCATACGACATGCCCGCCAACTGTTCGACCATATTCCTCAAAAAGGCGATACCTTTATCAGCAACACCATGATGAGATTTCATCTGGGTATTCACCAATATGATGAATGTTTGGGTTTGTATAAGGAGTTAAGGAGAAGGGTTGACTTTAAACCGGATAGTTATACGTTTTTGACATTGGCGAAGTTGTGTACTACTAGTTTGGATTTTTGGAGAAGTCAGCAAGTGCATGACCATGTTGTGAAAGAAGGGTTTGGTTATAATTCGTTTGTGTCGACATCATTGGTTGATATGTATGCAAAATTAGGGCGGATGGACTGTGCAAAGAAGGTGTTTGATGAAATGCCCGAGAGAAGTCAAGTTTCTTGGACAGTATTAGTCGATGGTTATGCAAAGTGTGGAGAGGTAGACAATGCGAGGATGTTTTTTGATCAGATGCCTATGAAGGACACAGCTGCATTTAATGCAATGATCAATGCATATGTTAAGGTAGGAGATATGAGTCGTGCGAGTAGTTTGTTCAGTGAGAAGTTTGAAAAGAATGTTGTTTCTTGGACTAGTATGGTTGATGGCTATTGTAGTCAAGGTAATGTACCTATGGCTAGGACACTTTTTTATGCCATGCCCCATAAGAACTTAGCCTCTTGGAACTCAATGATTAAAGGGTGTTGCCAGAATAAACTACCAAATGAGGCAGTTAAATTATTTCAAGAGTTACAATTAGAAGCAAGGCTTGAACCTAATAGTGTCACCATTGTTAGTATTCTTCCTGCAATTGCTGATTTGGGTGCTTTGGATTTGGGTAATTGGGTTCACCAGTTTATCATAAGAAAGAAGATGGATACAGCAACTAACATTTGCACTGCAATTGTCGATATGTATGCTAAATGTGGGGAGCTTACAAAAGCCCGGAAAGTATTTGACTCGTTGCCTGTTAAAGAGACCGCCACTTGGAATGCTTTGATACATGGTTTTGCAGTTAATGGATATGGTAAAGAAGCAATAGATGTATTTTTAGATATGAACAGAAATGGAATCAAGCCAAATGACATAACCATGACTGCTGTTTTATCAGCTTGTAACCATAGTGGTCTAGTTGAGGAAGGTAAAAAATGGTTCAAAGCAATGCAAGAATTTGGAATTAGTCCAAAAATCGAACACTATGGTTGCATGATTGATCTTTTGGGCCGAGCTGGCTTCTTGGAGGAAGCAGAAATGATTATGGATATTATGCCTTATGAAATTAACGATATTATATTAAGTTCCTTTTTATCTGCATGTGGTTATGCCAAGAATATCGAAAGGGCTGAGAGTATTTTAAGCAAAACTTGTGGAAAGGAATACGAAAATGATGCAAATTATATTACATTGAGGAATTTGTATGCCACAGAAAAAAGATGGGTTGATGTGGCGGAGTTGCAAGGAATTATGAGGAGCAAAAAGGCAAGAAAAGAAGTTGGGTGTAGTTACTTTGGGGCTGGTGGTGAAGTGTGGGGGTTCGCATCAGGAGACCGGTTGCACCCTCAGTGGTCGAGCATTAGTTCATTGTTGCAGCAGTTATTGATTCACATGAAAAAAAGCATACTTGACTAACAAGGACTATAATTGCTAAAGCTTTCTTAATCTGTAAGAGTGAAAGGTATGGTCACCCTTCTATCCCACTATCTTTTTATCCAAGTAAAACCCCTATAACGGTCATTTGTCTATTTCACTAACCCCTCTTTTAACAAAAAAAGAAAGAAAAGAAACTTATGTGACACCAATAACCATGTTTCTTCGGGGCGGTTTTCTTGGCAGGATATCTTTCATCAGGATAGATGGGAGGCAGGGTGGTGCATCATTCAGCGTCTCCACACCAAAAACCCTCGCCCACTCCCCCCACCCATTCCTTTCACCCTAAATAGTTACTAGTGAGAACAATGAGGTATTAGATGGAAGGTAAGACAAAGCTGCAGGTCTAAACAGGTTGAAATGGTTGAATTTTAATTTTTTAGTATCAATTGAAAAGGGTCATGTTTGATTGAGTTGACATTTCAAATTTTCAGATCTTATGAATGGACTGTTTATGGTTACAGAAACAATACAATTGGAATGGTGACGAGTTTAAAACTTGACTGAAACGATAAAAGAGGTTTCATGCATTAAAAATAGACTTTGACAACTTTCTACGTGTTTGACATGTTAACATGTTTACCTTTTAGCTATATTTTTCCTAACCGAGGTTTAACACAACCCACACCAAAACATTAGCGAATTGATTGAAATCGTCACCTATTATGTCCTCCAATTACGGGAGCTTCTCTCATGCAAGATAGGGATTTGAAGATTGGATGTCAAGATCTGTTTGTGGATTAGTGTGGGTTCTAGAAAACCTCTTAACCAAAAGGTTAACACATGTGAAGTTAATGAATTTGTCATGTTTAGGTTGCAACAAGTCATTTTCTAGTAAGGGTCAAAATGGTCAGTTGAGCACCAACGCCTTTTAGTTTTGTAGAAGTAAATAATTTGTTAACCAGTGGCAGTAAATCACGTAACTCACGACCAAAAGACATATGTAATGGTTTGATGTCTTAAACCAGCAATCTTCAACTATCAGAAAAATCACTACACCTTAAGGCTAAAGGTGATTATGTTCGAACTTCAAAGTAGGGGTGTAAACAAGTCGAATAAAGCTCGAGCTCGGCTCGACAGAGTACGCTATTAGCTCGAGCTCGGCTCGAAAAGCTCGAAATAATATAAAAAAATTAAATTCAAAACTCAAATTATTCAAAATATAGATAAAATCTGAAATTAATAATTTTTTTAGACATTTAGTAATTACTTATTATAAATAGTACGTATATAAAGTAGATTTGTTTCAATAAGTACTCCCATTTAATATGTTTTAATATTAACCCATCGTATATACATATTACATATATAAATATACATATACTATACAAGGCTCGATAAGGACTAGAGCCGAGCTCTTAGAAGCTCGACTCGTTAAATAATTCAAACTCGTTTTTTGGACTCGAACTCGAGCTCAAGCTCGATAAAGTCGACTCAAACAAGCCGAACTCGAATTATTTGAGAAAAGCTCGACTCGTTTACACCATTACTTCAAAGTAATAGTATCTTAACAATAAAAAACCACCCTTAGGCCTTAATCATAGCCCAGTTATTTAGTTTTACCATAACGATTAATGAACCAGGCCCTATTAGCAATTTGTTTTTAAGATGTACCATATGCTACATCACTTGTACATTCCCTTTAAAGCAATGTGTTTTCCCTCCGACCACAAATCATTCAACTCGATGTTTGTTCTGTCACTTCTGTGGCTGTGAGCCTGTCGTAAGCCATACCACACAGCCAGAAATGGCCACCGCACATCTCTCAGACACTATTATCCGGCCAGTTTCCGGCAGTTATGCTGCTCACGGGAGGCTAAAACCACTGCGGAACACCACTCTCTTCATTAAACAATCCAGATACAGACCTCTAGTGGATAATAGAACTAACAGAAATCGCATTAGACTGAGTTTAGTAGAGCAAATTCCTCCAAAATCATCAGGAGTCGAAGTTGAACGGTTGGTTGATTTCTTATACGAGGACCTTCCACACCTCTTCGATGATCAAGGAATCGATCGGACTGCGTATGACGAGCAGGTCAAGTTTCGGGATCCAATTACGAAGCACGACAGTATAAGTGGATATCTATTCAATATTGCGATGTTGAAACAGGTGTTTTCGCCTAAATTTCAGCTCCATTGGGTCAGACAGGTACTTATCTAGTCAAATTAATAGGTTAATTGATATTTGTACGATTTGATGTCAAAATCTAGTGCGTTGCAAACTACGAATGGTATTGTATAGCAAATTTTGGATGAACTGATGAATATCACTAGGTTTTAGGAAAACTTGCTAGAAAGTGACCGTTAGTCGGCAATTGTTATCAGAATGTTTAAATTTATGTTTTTTTCATAATGATGAAATACTCTGTTTAAATTTACTAACAATAGTAATCATAATCATATCATAACCAACCATATGTCATTAAATTTTCCTTTTATAATTATTTGGGATCAATTATTAAAACTGTTTATCTACTTGTTACAATTTGATGGCGTAGCTCTGTGATTGCTTATCTAGTAAATGCAGGATAAAGTTCAAGCTTAGGTCTTTATATATGTGAATGTATACTTGATAAACTAATTCTTTGTATAGGTTAGACCCTACCTGTGCAAAATTCGCCCTTTCTGTTACCCAGCCCTCCTAGCCTGCCTGTTTTTCACCTCTATTTGTTTCCTGAATTGTTTTCATGTACAACAAATTTTCCTTCCAGGTTACCAGAACGCTTGATTTTAGACCTCTCTCACTCTCACTTACTCTCTCTCTCTCTATATATATATGTTACCTAGTTCACTTCTTTCTGAATAGACAGGAACTTATGAAATAACTACAAGGTGGACAATGGAAATGACGTTCTCTCTTTTACCATGGAAGCCATTGTTGGTCTTCACCGGAACATCCATTATGGGCATCAATCCAGAAAACGGAAAGTTTTGCAGTCATGTGGTACATCCAGTTTCATCCCCTGATCTTAAACACACATCATGTTTTGCAATTTTTTGTGATTCAATTCATTCACTTCTTGTCTCATCAAATTCACAGGACTATTGGGATTCCATACAGAACAACGAGTACTTCTCTTCAGAAGGTCTCATGGATGTATTTAAACAGGTAACTACAATCTTTGATAGGTTAATAATAAGCTTGACCATTAAGTTGTGTGTCTCATGTTTTGTTACAGTTGAGGATTTACAAAACCCCAGATTTGGAAACACCCAAATATCAGATTCTCAAAAGAACTGCAACTTATGAGGTTTGTTGATCCTTGTAACCACAAGTTTTGCTGATTCAAGAAAATATTATGGCGATTAATCACATTTACCAAAAGCACTCATCCAGGTACGAAAATACAGCCCTTTCATAATCGTTGAAACACAAAGTGACAAGCTTGCTGGATCAACAGGATTTAACGATGTAGCTGGGTGAGTCCTGTTTACATTTCTAATCCCTTTATCTCATGAAAATTGTTGTATTTCTTTTTATGCCAATTTCTCTGAACTATTTACTTACTTGCCTATTAGAGTCATTACTAGAATTTGCAACATGGTGGTTGGTTAATGGCTCAAAACATTCTGGATGAAAAAAAGTCATAAATTGTATGGTTGACTGCAAGCACTTTTTGAGTTTTTGTTTATCTTCAAAAAGTAAAAATACATTGTTGACCGATAATGACTTGTGGTTACAAAAACAATAGTACTACAATAATAATTTATCTTTAAATAAAACTTTTTGAACTATGTATCTTAAATTTAACCTATTTGATCTGTTCCATTTTAGTTGCATTTTTTTCTGTTTGACCCGTTTGATATAAAACACAACCCAAATAAACTCATTCATAAGTAAATGGTTTGATATTGCCACCTCTAAATTCATTACATATAACGTAGTTAGTGAAGGGTATTTAAGATACTTAACTAATGGTCAAACATTCATCCAACAAGCTAATACCACATATTACACACTTTGCAGGTATATATTTGGGAAGAACTCGAGGGAGGAAAAGATACCTATGACGACTCCAGTTTTCACTCAAGCATTTGATCCTGGGATGTCCAAAATGTCTATCCAAATTGTTCTTCCATCAGAAAAAGACATAAGGAGGTCAAATTCCATTACTTGTTTAATAAATCTCATTATATCACAAGAAAGAGGATCTAAGATGTTTAATGTTCTTCAGCTTACCAGAACCTAACAAAGAAGGTGTTAGTCTGAGGAGTGTTAAAGGAGGGTTTGCAGCTGTATTAAAGTTTAGTGGCAAACCTACAGAGGAAATTGTTCGTGAAAAAGAGAAATTACTAAGGTGTAGTCTTCTTTCCGATGGTCTTAAACCTAAAGACGGATGTTTAGTAGCTCGCTACAACGATCCTGGTAGAACTAAAAGTTTTATGCTGGTAAAGTTTTTTTCTTTTCTTTTCTTTTTTATTAACATGTAGTAATTTCGTCTCATTTGCTTATAAATATATTAACTTGACTTGCGTTATATCTTAAAGGGTCAAATAAATAAATTCAAACGAATTAGACATATTAGAAGTCATCTAAACTTTTTAAAAAAAATAAATACAACTCCCTAAGACGTTTTAATGGGTCTACTACGGTCTACACAACCCTGTGCAGCTGGTATCTACTTGTATTATAAATTAACTCCCTAAAAGTATGTTCTAAACTTGAATATAGTTTGGTACAACAATGGTCATTGGTAAACTCTATGATTTCATTGCCAACCCATTTAAGATGCCGTGCATGATTAACTTCCTGCACGTCCTTAATGGTAACCACTTTTGAAATATTTAGTAGTACTACATTGGCATTAAAAGTCGAGATGTGACTTGATCTTTAACATTTGATAGGTTAGCAGATTGTTTCGTTTTCCATATTTCATTCTGGCAAGAATAATTTCTAACCCTTTTCGTGTTTGCTGTGTTGGTTGAATGAAGAGGAACGAGGTTCTTATTTGGCTCGAGGAATTTGCAATGGACTAGTTGTGCTGGACTTGATCATTCCGGTCTTCAAGTTTGATGTATATACAAGACTTATGTTGCTTGATTTCTGTGATAGAAACATTATAAGCAAACATCCAAATACGCATGATGCGTTATGATCACATTTTTAGAAAACCACCAGAGTATGAATATATTGTAGCGTTAGAACATCACCTATTGTTTTCCTTGTAACACTACCAATTATATTTTGTTTCATCATGTAAAAAGATGCGTTCGGTTTTTTGTGGTCAATCACTTGTTTAAATTCATGATTTACTCTAAAAGTTTAGGTCTCAATTTCTCTTGATAATCTGCACATAACATAGAATTGGCATATGAAACAATTATGACTTTTTTACTCTTATAAAATTGTGAAATATTTTTCACAATTAAATGTTAAGGGTATTATAGTTCAAAAACAAATCTTTTATTGTGCGCAACAAATTTTTGTTGTGTACAATATATAATTTAATTAGGAGTTTAATAACCTAGAGCATCACCCTTTAAAAAGGTATAAATTATACTAAGAAGAAATGTACTTTCGGAAATTATTGATCATTTAAAGTAAACAAGATTGGCTTTCAAGAATATAACTTCTTTTTTATTTTTATTTGTTTAAATTTAAGGCATCTAACTTTTTTTTTCCTCAAAAAAAAGATTTTTTAACCTACCAAATATGTAATGGGTAAACCTTCTTCTCCGATGACACAAATCGAAAAACAAATCCATTCGATTCATAAACTATTCAATGAACAGAAACAGATGGCCAAATTGATGAACACATCGATGAACATATGGCCGGATTGATGAACAAATCGATGAATAGATGACCGGATCACGTGGTTAGTTTTACAAATCAAACTACTGCTTTCAGATGGAGATGTGAATTGAGAACCCATGGTTGATTTACCCCTCAGATTGCAAACCGTAATTCGATTCATAGTTGACTACAACAAATGGTTGTTCTCTGTTCACCATCGCAATGCAAGTCTAGAAACGAATCAAAAACACAAACCCCTAAACGGTTGCCCTTCTATTCTGTTGACAAGAAACCCAAAATCGTGGTGAAACGGAAACGGTGAACAAGAACAATCAAAGGTCAGAACTTCGTCAGAGATTGAAACTTTGCTAGCAACAAGCAAAAAGGGGAGATAAAAGAGAAGAAACTAGTTGATTGGAAAGAAATGATCAGATGAACAAATAAAATTCCATTTTTACACTAAAAAAAGAGTTTAATGCCCTAAAAAAAGAGTTTAATGATTACAGAAACTTTGATACCCTTTTATGCAATTTGTCCTAACACCATACACAGGAGTGGTGGTATCTCCCTAGTGGCTCTCCTTTCCTTGCCGGTTATTCCACTCCCCCAAATACGAGACCACCCTCTTTTCTCCTTCCAGATGAAGTGAAAAATGTACATCATCACCATTTTTATGATAAGGACATAAATGGGAATACAACTATTGAATAATAGGAGGAAATGAAGAAAGAAAGTGAGACAACGATAATGTAATAAGAAAATTAGAGTGGTTCCTCTACGCTCTTATGGTTTCTAGACCAATAAAAACACAGCTTTTGGTTTTGAGTTTGAATGCCCCCTCCCCTCTTCCCTCTAGTTGTATAATACGGTCAAATTTGGATAATCTTAGCCATGGTTCTAAATAACGTAAGGTGTGGCATGACGGCGAGGTTAAGCCTCAAACTTTAGGAGCTATGGCGAAGCCATGACGTTTTTTAAGGCGGCAATTTTATATATATTTTATAATTTTATATATATATCCAATTTATCATTATTAACATACAAATTACACAAAGTTGCGCAAATGAGGAGCAGAGTAACATAAAAATTACAAACTACAAATTTATAGAATTCAATACACGAGATCACAAAACGTATAAAAAAACAATCCAACTCGTCATTTAGAGCGTAAAGACGCATCTTGGCGCGCGCCACGCCTAACACTCACGACTAGTGTCATTTCTTAACGACGGAGCCACGTCTTACGCCTTGACGACGCCATGGCACGCCTTTTAGAACACTGATCTTAGCACATGCCAAACTCAATTACTTAGAAGTATGATAGATTTCGACACATCAAATATGCAAGATAACATTAATAACAAAAATCAAATTAGGTTAAATGGGTTATAGCTGAAAATAAGATAAAGCATATCAAGTGCTTAAAAAACTTGCAAGTCCCTTAAGATGAAGTAAGGGAGTATTATTGTAAACACGTTTTATAAACTAGTTAGTTGAAAAAGATGAAAAAAACCCATTTCACCCACTCGCACAATTTCTCGCCTGTAAGCAAATAAAGATCCCTACAGGATTGATTGCAGCATCAACCAAACAACTCGAGATCAAAATTCAAATAGGGAGGATCACCATATTTAACAAGAACACAATAGTAACCAATAGATATATCGATGGCCTCCAAAAGAGAAGCAAACAATTTCATCAGAATTCATGACCAACTAGCCCAAACCTCTTATAGATAAAATATATAACAAAATCAACCATCGAAACCAACTACTAACTAGAATGAATTAATGATCCTTAAACAGCAACAGAAATCATCATTCTTAGCTCTAACCTGTCTACTCTTTAGACGATTTGTTGATGAGTGACTTGTGAATGTGAGGAATGACCCCACCACCAGCTATGGTTCCTTTGATCAGAGTATCAAGTTCCTCATCACCACGAATTGCAAGCTGCAGGTGCCTTGGGGTTATACGTTTCACTTTAAGATCCTTGCTTGCGTTCCCAGCCAACTCCAGAACCTCTGCCGTTAGGTATTCCAAGATGGCTGCAGAGTAAACTGCTGCTGTGGCTCCAACCCGCCCGTTAGCTGTGGTCCTTTGTTTCAGTAAACGATGAATTCGGCCAACTGGGAACTGCAATTCGTATATTTGGGCACGTCATCCATCATAACATCGGAGGTTATAACAACGCGCTAATGGTGGCAAAATTGGTGGTAGGTCAAACAGGCTTCTTGTTAAAATCATAACTATTTTTCTAGAAAAGTGATCTGGTAGGTTTTAACTTTTACACATTACAAAAAACCCTGGGTGAGTTACCTGTTTGACCAGGTCAACCCATTTAAGTTATGAAAATTTTCAGTCACAAGATCAAATCCGCCTCTTTTTGGGCAGATACGTTTAAATTGCCACCTCTAATCAGCAGAGCACGGAGTCCTGTCATATTGGTGATGATATCCATAATAAAATCCATAGAAACATTCAACAATTTCAAAATTGGTTTACATAAGAAAAGCACCCCATGCATCCCATTAGGAATAAAGGCTTGGAGCATTTGAAGAGGTCCATAGTTCAATGGACATGTTTGGCTATTCACCAAATGGCTTAACACCTTTCGTCAATAACATCATAGGGAGATGTTACGGGTCCAAAACAAATATTGCAGTTCTCTAAAACTATAAGAATAGGAAAACAAATCACTTTTAGAACAGCGGACTCTGATAAATGTTGCAATCATCATGGGTATATGTTATGTGCTTGTTGCAACTTTAATAGACGAGAATAAGTAATAAATAGATAAACAATGTGCGGCTTTAAGATTGTCAAGATCAGCCGAGTTTTTGGAAGTGAAAATTTTACTAAAATCTTTTGTAAAGCACTAAAGCAAACCCAAAAGAAACTCAAAACCAGCCACAAATCGAGGTGCGAGCAGTAAGGCTATACTAGAAAACATGAACAGAAAATGGAATTTAAATTGCCTTGTTCAAAGATCATATATTCGAACTTCAAATTTTAGCTTAGACAAAAGCTTGTAATGACCGAGTTTGACACTGGTAAAACACACAAGTTATTTGCACGTTTCCATCGTATAGAACCGAAAAAAAGACAATTTCTGCCATCACAAACGAAATTACCTTGTATCTATTTTTGCCTTTTGAATCGTATTCCTTAAAAAATCATCATCATCAATGTTACTCACGATAGCAAGGAGTTTTTAGTTGGTTTTCTTTATTATAGTTTTTGTTAATTATAACTTGATATATATAGTCTAGAGACCAGTATAATTCACAATGACTGCAAATCATACAAGGTCATTTCCCGCTTAATGACAGATTCAATCTCCTTGTATCACAACACACTGTTCCTTAAACGTAGAGTTAGGCTTCTTTGCTGAAATGTGTCCCAAATTATCATACCAAACAGCTCATGGAGCTAGGGGTATCTATTATCCTATTATCAAGATTCAAGAATAGGAGCCATTGAAATTTCTTCAACATGAAAATTTATATGACAGTCTGTTCCATACAAAATTCTAATAATCTTCATAATCCTTTTAAATAATACGGCATTTCCCACAAATCATGCTGTTTCTATAGAATTTAACTTATAAAAGCAGCTACTATCATTAAAAATTGGTTAGTTGTATAAACAATATGCATGTAGGTGCACATTCTAACAACTGGACATACATTTCTCGTGGTTAAACTGTTAAATCTAATCCGTCATTCAAAAACACACATAATCATCCGTTTTCGAAGGTCTGATTACAAAATTTACCTGGCTATAATCTACTCAACATATAACAAATTAGGGTTTATAATTGATAAAGTAGATACAAGAGAACTGAACAAAAATCCATAATCACTAGTAGCTATACAACCAATATCGACCTTGAATCGACAAATCAAGAAGCAATCTCGCATAATGGCTCATACAAACACGGAAAATATAACATTACATACAAAAGCCCACAGATTTCAAACAAAGCACGCACCTGGAGACCGGCGCGAGAAGATCGAGAGGTGGGTTTCTTCTTATCCTTGTCTTTATCTTTGTTGAGGGCGGCATTCTTGCCTGTAAACATACCTTTTGCGCCTTTGCCCGACATTTTTCTACTCGAAGATGTTTTTGGGTGAATCGCAACTCGTAAGGCGGTCTAATCGTGTTTATAGACGCAAAACGATGTTAAATTCTTTGCTTCTACTGTACTTTAGAAAACTACACTTTTGGCCCTGTAGTATAATGATTGTACAAATGTGGTCCAATTTAAAAAAATAATTATAAATATAACACTCACAAGAAGAAATCTGTTTTTTAGTCTCTTTCTTCTGTTATTAAAATCTAAATACAATTAAGATTAAATTAAAACTGAATAAATACATAAAGCAATTTTCTCTATTTTATAAATGATATTTGAAGAAAAGAAATGCTAAAGTTTCTAGGATAATACCAATTTAAGATAAGTGACATGTAAAATAAAAGAAAACTGATTACCGGATGTAGAAGAGAGTAACATGAGAAGAAACAATGTCGAGGAAGAGTCTTGTCTTTGACCGGTCTTGTTAGTTCATTATGCAAGTATCCAAGAGAAGATTCAACACAAGTATGAAACAATATAAAAAACACAACCAAGAATAATGTATCTCTGCACGTACTAGAAACACACACTGCTTGGCACGCAATATTACTTGCATATATGAACTCTTCCAAAGACAAGATCACAAACAAGGAGGCGGTCACCTCTATTTATAACAGATGATTTGACAATTCTAGTCCCTAGAATAATACAATAGTGCATAAAGAGATAAAAAGCATTAATCACAACAAAATAGGGCCTATGTAACATCCAGAAAATATATGAGTTATAAGTGATTGTAATTATTGAAGTGTGGATATTAACTTGAGGGGCCAAAGTTGTAATATTATTAAACTTATTAGTCAAGGGACTAATAATGACAATTGTGGAATTTATATGTATATATGTTTGTAATTGACTTTTTGAGTCAATTACTTCTCATTTCCAATTCACAAACAAACGTTTACTCTCAAGGTTATAGTGTTCTTTAGTTTTCTGGAATTATTGATCAAAAGAAACAGAGATTAGGTTATCTTCATCATCATCAACAACCTTGTATACTCAAGGTATGTTTGGTTGATTAGTTTTCAAGCTTTATATGGGTTTATATGAATCAAAGTATGTTATATATGAGTTTTAAGTGTTTAAAATGGTTAGGGATGTTAGAAATTATCCTAAAGATGTTTAAAAACTGTTTTGAATGAGTTTTGAGAAGATTTGGCCGGAAAAACAGCAAGTCATCGGACTGTTCTGGTTCAGATAAGGGGAGGCACGGGCGTGCCCATAAAGGGTACGGGCGTGCCTTACGGTCGTGACCGCCATATGTTCTTGAGGTCCGGGGCGTGCCTTGGGCGTACCCCGGGCGTGACCCTTAGTCGTGCGACTTTTATGATATAAGTCGGATGGAATGGTCGGATGAATAAGTCGGATGAGAAAGTCGGATGAACTATTAAGCATGGTCGTACCATGGTAGGGCACGGGCGTACCATGTGGGGCACGGGCGTGCCCCTATCCTGTTCAGTTTTGTTTC
>JAUEJL010091855.1:0-14133 GCA_032274825.1 Drosophyllum lusitanicum
ATACAAATTAACTTAATTATTAAAAAATATTTTCATAACCTTTTTTTAATTATGGAGAACAGAAAAGTAAAGGAAATGAAAAAAAAATGATGAAAATAGACATGTCACCAAACGAAAATTATTCTCTGTCACCGTATTACATGAATACCATACTCTATACGTTTTGAAAACGAGCATGTTAACGAGTAGAAATTATTTGTTGCCGCCGCATTGCATCATCAAACTATTTTTAGAATTTCTTTTACCAATTAAAATCCTCTATTTCAAAATGGCTTCAAATTATTTTTAGAAATTTCCCATTAATCATCCTTATTTATTTCCTAAAATGGCTAACAACTATAAGCGCAAATCTACGAGTAACTCAATTTTCTTTCTTCATCTTTCGATTTTCATGAATATTTCTTGATTTGTTATTGATATATGAATTTATTAATGTTTAGAAAATTAACACCATAAATTTTTAAAATTTACATAAACAATCGCCGTATTCATACACGGGTATTAAACTAGTTACTTGTAAAAGATGTATTAAATGTATGACAACTTAAAAATTCTTTTAAAAAAGGTACAAATACCTTCATGAAGAATGATAAATAACAAAATGAGACCCTATCCTATCAAAAAGCATAATAATAACACTAACAAGTTTATTTCACTCAATATTACTCAAATGGACTATTTAAAATCTTAAACACCCTTTAAATACTTTATTATTATTATAACAAAATTAATTTTTTAATATAAATAAAAAACTAACAAGTATCAAATTTATTATATAATCATAATACTTTATTTAACAAAATAAATTTAGTTACTTGATCTTGACCATCCATTTAATCGAAATTGAAATTTCAATTTTGACTTTTTGTTCAAAATTATTAAATAAATTTCATATGTGTTTTTTTTAACCTTAAAATATTATATTTACTCATAATAATTTACAAATATCATAGTTAACTTTATAACATTTCAAAATATCAATTTAACCAAATTCTTAATTTTATCATTTTAAATTATTTTTAATTATAAACAATAAAGACTTGATCTTATTGTCGTGATTATAAGAGTAATGATCGATGACTTATATAAAAAAAATACAATCATGTTATTTCGTATCATGATACTACGTTTTCGCCGTCACTTCTGCACTCAACCTCGCGTCGACACTTCCATCGCTGGTCTGGATATTGAAGTCGTTTATCGTTATTTTTTAAAATTTATAGTTCTTTCGTGTTTTATAATTATTTTAATAGTTTTTTATTAATGTTTGCTTTTGTCATTTTTTTAAATCAACTCATGTATATCACACATGCATCTAATCTAAGTATATGAATAAGTGCTTAAAATTAATTAGTAGTAATTTAAAAACACGATAATTTAAAAACCGAAACTCTTTTTAGTTAGATACCCATGACGTTTGCCATTCGAATGTTCCCCACCAATCAGCCATGGCGAAACATTCATGGCGAAACATTCAATGTTTCGCTTTTTACCAATCAAACTCTTTTCAATTTCTTGATAACTCAGTGTTTCTTTGTTCTTATTTGTCTCTTCCTTAATCCCATCGGCCATGTTTTACTAATCACTTCATAATTAAAGCTTCAATTGCTAATCTTTACACTGTTTCCTTTCATACATCCTTCAACAACAGAATCTTGGAGTTGGGTCTGCCATGGATTCCTCAACACCTCATCCTCCATCATCACCTTCCATGGTCAGTTTTTACTCTTCAATACCTTTGACAACGTATGATGTTTGTGTTCTTGGGCGAAAATATGATATGGAGATTTGTAGTTTATGCATTTTACTACCTCTTTTATCAAGTAATGAGATTGTCTAAAAGAACATCAACCCTTCAATCCTAAATCAGGTTACTAGTGTATGAGGTGTTGTTTGTTTTTTAAGAGATTGTGTGTTTGAATCTGAACACTACGTGTGAACATTAAGTTGTGGTTCTGATGTTTGAGTATTCATTCATATTTTGCTGTTTGATTTTTAAAAAGTCTGAATGTTTTTAATTATCTGTTTTATGAGATTACATATATACTTGCAATTCCATGTTATGGTAGCAGCAAATTCAGGTGCAGAAATCGGACTCAGATGGCCCATACCGGCTTCTTTACTGCTCGGGGAAGGGTAACAAATGGGGTGTTATGCAAGAGCTTGATAAGGGAGTAGAACCAAATGTAGGAGATTATGATAAAAGAACAGCTCTTCATCTAGCTGCTTGTGAAGGCTGTACCGAAATCATTTTACTACTTCTTGAGAAAGGGGCAGATGTCAACTCGACAGACCGTTGGGGTCGCACTGTAAGTTTATATATCTATTATATGGAAAGCCGAAGATCGTGATTGTTACTGTGATTTCAAGTCGCAATAATCAGTTTCTAGTCTTTGGTGATAAAAGTTATTCCGATATTGATATTTGAAAGTTAGTTTTTGATCATTACTTGCAGCCACTTTCGGATGCTCGTAGCTTAGGCCATTTGGAAATTTGCAAAATCCTAGAGGCACATGGAGGAATTGATCCAGTAATTCTTTTACTTAAACATATACTCTCTTCAATTCCTTAGAAATGAGTCAACGAAAATGTTTGACCTTTAAAACCTATTACTTTCCAAATCCAAAATGGACAATCTTATTGTTAAAATGGATTAAGGGTGTGTCTAAAACCGTTTAATTTAGTGCCCAACACTCCATGTCTTGTAATTGTTATGAATTTCTCATCAAAATTTGTGGTTGAAGATCTACATATCCATTTGACTTTATAAGTCAACCCGTAATCTTTCTCAGGTTGCTCAAGATTCTCAGACTCCATGTTACCAGATTCATTACACTGAAGTTGACATGAAGGGAGCAATTCTTATTGGCGAAGTAAGTACGAGTTATTTAATTTTTTTAAATAAATTGCATATAAAAGAAAATTCTTTACCCGTGTTGACCATGCTATCCATGACAGCAGGGAGCGTTTGGTGAAGTTTATAAAGTAAAATGGCGTGGTACAGAAGTAGCAGCAAAGACAATCCGGTCCTCAATTGCATCAAATGAGAAAGTGAGGTGAGCTTTGACCAATGAAAGTCAAACCTTGACATACATTTAGTTAGTGAAACTTATGTTTTAAGATGTGTTATAGGAAAGCGTTTCTGAAGGAACTTGCATTGTGGCAAAAACTGCGTCACCCGAACATAGTGCAGTTTCTCGGTGTTTTAAAGGACTCAGACCGCCTCATTTTCCTAACCGAGTATCTAAAAAATGTCCGTATTTTCATTTTTGGTTCTTATCTGTTTTAGATTTTATTATGTACTTATGTTTTGGTATTTTTTAGGGAAGTTTGTATGATATTCTAAGAAAGAAAGGAAGACTTGATTCATTGACTGCTGTTTCTTATGCTTTAGATATTGCAAGGTGTGTCATTTCTCACTGTTTTTTCTTATTTCACTTTTTTGATTCTACCCTATTCTAAAATGGTTATTTGTAGCCAAAAGAAGAAGATTTGAACACTGTTTGTGGGTCTCATCTGTATCCACAAATGTCCAAAAGGAGTACAGTTTTACTTTCATGAAGTCAAACTGGTCGATTATCTAATTCAAACTTGATGTGGAATTTCCCATAAAATTGGACAAATAAACGTTTAGAAAGGTTTTAATTTTATAAATTTTGAGGTCATCATCAAGATCTTCTTGAAACCCGAAGAATCGACTTGAATTTTTGAGGTTTAACACACAAAAGACGTTTCCTTTATGATCTTCAGGGGTATGAATTACCTTCATCACCATAAACCCCATGCTATAATTCACAGGGATTTGACCCCAAGGTACGTATCTGCATATTCTTTATTCTAAAATATGCACTAAAATATTTTATTTTTTTACACTATAAAAGTTTTTCAAGACATGCACATGTGACCATGTAGGTCCCATATATTTTTTGGGTCAAGTGTCTTTATAGATAGACTTCTGGATTGCTAGTTTCATTTTGCTGTGAAAAAAACCTTTCAGAAATGTATTGCAAGATGAAGCCGGGCGTCTCAAAGTTACCGACTTCGGCTTGAGCAAAATTGCACAGGAGAAAGATGTCTATGGCTACAAAATGACTGGTGGAACTGGATCATGTATCAAAATCTGTCCACTTTATTGCAGTAATAAAGTTTTTTTGTTCTTTTAAACGTTTTTAGACTGATCATTTTTTTTTTTTTGCTGTTTCTTTCAGATCGATACATGGCTCCTGAAGTATATCGCAGGGAATCTTATGGAAAGAGTGTTGATGTTTTCTCGTTTGCTTTGATTGTTCATGAAGTAAGTCATGATCTCTTCCTACCAAAAAGTTGCATGGTTTTACTTTACTAGTCAAATTAGAATCTTTGAGTGCAAAATTTGTGTAAATTTTGGTTAAATTATGCAAAATAAGTTCAGGATAAAACTAAACCATCCTGGAAGGTTTCATAACATGGATGCAAAAATCAGTAATGCTAAATTTGGACCCTTTCTTTTGTCTTGGGGCTTCAAGAGTCGAAGTATTCATAGAAAAGAGACACAAATATGTTGGCTTTCGCAGTCAAATTGGTTGATTTTGAAATTTAAACTTGATGCAATTCTTGTTTAATTGTGAAAAGAAGAAAGGATCCTGCTAAAATATCTTAAATGATACAACAAAGAAGTTGTGATCTTGAAATCCACACTAAACCATGCAAAGTTTTATCCTTTTCTTTCAGTTTGTTTGATTTATAAAAGTAGGATGCTCCAAAACTTGATCTCTGTTGTTCATTTGTTTTGGTTATTTCATATTGTTTGCATGTATATGTGGGTTTAGATGTTTCAAGGAGGACCATCTAATAGAGAAGAACCACCAGAGCATGTGGCTGACAAACGAGCGTATGAGGACTCAAGGCCGCCTTTATCTTCGTATTTATACCCTGAACTTGTGAGGACGTAAGTTACTTAAAAGTCCTCTATTCGTTTCATTGATCTATTTGCACGCTACTAGCTAGAGGTGGCAATTTTAGGGTAAAACATACAAATTAGCCAAGAATGAAAATGAGTTGAACATGTCAAAAGTCACCTAATGCGTATTCACAAGCTTACAAAGCGTCTTATTTAGGAATCATGTTAACCCAAACCCGACCCGCTTTAACTAGTTACTTAAACTAGACTTTTAAAAACAAATGGTAATAAGAATGAAGAGGTTGGAACTAATAATTGTGCAGGCTTCTGAAAAAATGTTGGCACCGGAATCCTGATGCGAGGCCCAAGTTTGAAGACATAATAACAGAACTTGAAACGATTTTGGAGGGTGAACAAAGAAAGGTGGACGTTGGACTTTGCCATACCTGCACAATCTTATGATATCATGTTTTTGCCACTGCGTATATGTGTGTACACATGTCTACGTATTCATACTCTTTAAGTTACGTTGGTGTATATATGAATATATATGATATATGTTTTGTATAAAATGACGTCGACAATGGGATGTAACCGTTCATCTTACGAGGTGACTTTTTTTTTCCTGTACTAATAAATAAAAACATTGAGTTTTTAAGTTGTAGCCTCTGTATTTATGTCTAACAAGGTTTATCATATCCGGACTTTGAGTCAAGATTGGTTTTTTTATTTCGCTCATTTCCGAGTTCTTCAGATTGTTAACTCTTTTCTTTTAGTTATATTCATTCACACCGTGCAACAACAGCATTATACGATCTCAAAATAGCGTATGAGAGATGTAAAACCGTAAATGATAAAGAATGATTCAAAGCTTGTTGCTATTTGACTGCATGCACGTGGGAATATTTAGTCTTTGTTTTTTAATTCAATAAATTACCCAACGGTCTGGTTGTTTATTTGACCGATTCTCAAGGGTTGTTGAGTATTTTCTGATGTTCCTTTCTATTATATATAGCTGTGTTTCCTTTCCTACGTAATGTAAGTCATTCAATAAAAAGCTCCCAGATATTCAAGTATTGCAACATTTACTCTTTATCTTTCTGTGTACTTTGAAGTTCTTGCTCTTTTACCAACAGTAAAAATATAGATAGTCGAACCTCTACCTGACCTCCAATTGAATAAAAAAAAACATAACTTCCCGCGAGTTTGTAAGTTGATTCGCACAAAACATATATAAACTCGCTTCTGATCGGATGGGCTTGAAAAAAATAAACTCGCTTCTGATGGGCTTGGAAAAAATAAAATAACTTCCCGGCGAGTTTGTAAGCCGACGACAAATACGATCACCGGCTACCTCCTGTCAATCTTCAAATTCATGAATTCTTTGTGAAATCCAGGTTTGCTGTTGAAATTTTCGATCTTCTACATTCCAGTTGGGTTTTCCATTCATATTCAGATAGAATGTATGCACAAACACTGCCAATTTCGAATTATAACATCAAGCCCACAAAAACCTTATCTTCGTTTCACTGCTTAAACCCTAACCCAACTCCAACCCAGTTTACTAAATTTCATCCCGTTTTCAAATTTAGATATGGGTTTTGCAACTCAACCAGATGGGTATCGGATTCAGGAAACCATTCGAGGAAACAAGTTGGATTAGCTGCGATTAGAATGGAAGGGTCACAGGGGAAAGACGATAAGACAGAGAATGATGATGGGTTTTATATAAGAAGGTGTGTGGAGCTTGCTAGGAAAGCTATTGGGTGTACTAGCCCTAATCCTATGGTTGGTTGTGTTATTGTTAAAGATGGGAAAATTGTTGGTGAAGGGTTTCATCCCAAAGCTGGGCAACCTCATGCTGAGGTACCTACTCTCATGTTGCTCTCTATGATATATTTTACTTCATTTCATCAAAAGAAATCTGCATTTGACATTATAGAATGACTGTTTTTATGTGCATAACTATCAAATGGAGGTCATAAAAATCATAAAATATGAACATTACGAATTACAATCATTACTAAAATCTATTTAACTTAATTTTGGTTAGTTATGGAATATATAAGTTCATATCATCCAATTAAATTGCAAATTTTGATTCGATTACATACCTTGGTAGCTTAAAAATGGAGAAACAAACAGATCGGAGTATATTTTTTAACATATTAGAGTCTTAGTCAAAATGTAAAATTGTAAATGCACAAGGTTTGAATTTTATCTTAGAGTTTTAGTTTCATTTTCAAACGAGTTCTTGCAGGTTTTTGCTTTGAGGGATGCTGGGGAACTGGCAGAGAATGCAACTGCATATGTGAGCTTAGAACCATGTAATCACTTTGGAAGAACTCCTCCTTGCTCTGAAGCATTAATCAAAGCAAAAGTGAAAAAAGTGGTGGTGGGGATGGTCGATCCAAACCCGATTGTAGCATCGAGGGGCGTTGCTAAACTACGAGATGCGGGAATTGATGTAACCGTTGGTGTTGAAGAAGAAGCGTGCAAGAAACTTAATGAGGCATGGATACATCAAATGCAAACTGGGAACCCTTTTGTTACCTTAAGGTAAGTTTGTATTGACTTTTAAGGTCATTGCTAATTTTCTGTTCCTAAATGGATATGGTCAATCTCTTGATTGTTTAAGGTAGGCTGGAACCCATCGTTTATTTAAGGTGTGTTGGGTGGGCCCGCTTAGTGGGTAAAAATGAGGTTTAGTATATGTGACAATTCGGCGCATTTACTTATGCATGAGTTGATTCGGGTTATGTTTTATCTCCAGCGAGTCAAATAGTTCAAAAATTAGTCTGCTATTGAAATAACATGATTCTCGTAATCATATTTGACACACTAATTACTAATAGAAAATCTATAAAAATTGAGCCAGTTGTCGGCCCAAACCAACCTAACCCATGTAGAGTTATACAAAAAGTTATTTGTTTTGGCACGCTGCCCGATCCATCTGCTTCCACCTCTGATTAAGACTACAATTATCATTTAAGTTGTTGCATTCTAGTGATAATTTTTCTTGATCTACAGATACTCGCTAACTATTGACGGAGGCCTCTCAGATGATCTTGGGGAAGAATCCACTGATGCTGGTGGATACTATTCAAGATTATTACAAGAACACGATGCGGTCATACTTTCTTCAAAAACATTACAAAAGCACCCACTTCCTGAGTCCAAAGAACCTGAATCCAAACAACCCCTTTATATAATAGTTGCAGAACATCCGAGTCCCGCAGTCCAGATTCCAAAACTTACCCTTGAAGGATCGGCTTCAAAAGTCATCATATTCACGGACCAAGAGACTGTTGTGAGTCGTGAACAGGGAATCGAGACACTTGGTTTGGATAAACTGAAGTTAACGACAATCCTGGAGAATATAAAAAGTCGAGGATTGTGCAGCGTATTGTTGGATTTAAGAGGGGGGTTTGGTGACTTTGAAGAAATTTTGAAGGGGGTTGAGGGAAACTTGGTGCAGAAGTTGGTGGTTGAAGTGTTGCCAGTCTGGGGTGGAAACAAGGAAGATGCAGCAGCCCTTGAGGCAATAAAGATTAGCCAAAGAGCAGGTTTGAAGAACTCTGAACCTAAAAAAGATGGTAAAAGTGCATTACTGGAGGGTTACTTTTAATGGGGATAAATTCAGGCTGGTCACATGGAAATAATGTTCTTTTGATTAATTTGATTGGCAGGTTATCGGTTTGGTAAGGTCTTTTTCTGTAACTTTAAGAAGTTGAGGGAATCTTCTCTTTGTATCCCTCAACCATGTAGGACTTCTTGATAGTGATACAGCGATTATTGTGACCAAAGAGCATGTATGTTTTTGTGAATTTCTTGAATTATTTCTCATATCAACAAATATATACAGATAATATTAAGATTTAAGGTAACATCTAAGGTATAACATGATAATAAAGCTTAAGTAAGGCTAGAGTGCTAGACAAAATGTCTTTTTGAGCTGCTGTCAGAAATTTATGTTTGGCCAAGTACTCTGGCTGCCTCCTGAGGTTGGGTGCCCATTTGATGACTGTTTTCTGGAAGCAGCATCCTCCATTTTGGCATCCAGAATAGCTTGAATCTTTTTCTCACTCATTAATGTTTCTTGGACATTGTCGTATACTAGTTTGCACAGCTCGTCTAAAGCAAGCATTGGGAACGGTTCTTCGATGAGAACACCCACCTACATGTAAATAATGTGAGACAATCAGTCTGTAAGTTTGACTTTGGAGGTCAAACCTGGAACTTTTAAAGTATGAAATTTATATTATGATGTTAAATCTTGATAACAAAGTGGTTTTAGTTCTCATGCTTACTAAAAAGGTAGAATTTATTCTTGAAATTTACAGGAAAAGATTCAACAAATTGTAAAAAAGTTGAAGTTTAAAGATCAGTGAGTTTGACCTCAAAAGTCAAACTGTAATAGGTTGTTTTTTGGAACAGAGATTAGGACAAACCTCTTCAATGCAGAATAAAGAAGCAGCGCTGATGAAAGTAGCAGGAACGACAATCCAGTGGCAGTCATCCCAGAGAATTATTGGAAGGGTAAGGTGCCATAGAACAAGAAATCTTGAGGTCAAACGAGTGTACGAAAGAGGGATAGGAATGCTTGTGATTTGTTCACAAACACCAATACCTTCATGGAAGCACGTAACTTTTGATTCCTGAATTGTAATTACCAAATAAGATTAAATTCTATTATGTCTAAAAAGGAGATACAATTTGACTTTTGGAAGTCAAAAATCAAGAGTTTGAAATGGAAAGCTTTACCAGTGTAGTTCGCTTTGATGAATCCAAATTCAACAACTGGAGACTTTGAGAGATGAATTGAATAATGCAGCGTGGGCGGTGATTCGAACTGAGAACTACTGCTAGATCATTATCCTCAAGCAGATTCTTAAGGTCTTTCCCTGTATCTGATCCATGAATCAAATGGCACTGCAGTTGATTAAAAAGTTAGCATGTATTGCTAAACTGAAAACTTTTAATTACTCAAATTTTTTATTCCTAAAAACATCACTATTCTTAAGCAACTGCATTTTTCATATTGGAACACTGATTTCATTTAACAAAATAAATAAATAATAAGACCAACAAAACTCTATTAAAACCCACCACGAATCCATGATAAATTGGGTCATCTAATTCAAGGAAAAAGAATCTGGCTAGTTGCAGCGTTGTGCCACAGGTCTAACAACATTGTTTCCACTTGAAGCAACAAGTGAAATACAGTTGATTAGAGACTATAAAAATGGTCCACGTGTGGAGCTAGAAGTTAATCTTTTTAACTTCACAAATCAAAAGGCAAATGGGGATGCAAAGATATACTGCAAAAGTGGCGTCTTTAACAAAAGAAACATTGCCCGTTCAGAATTCTAACCAATTTGACATTAAAAGTCGATACATATCTCCAAGTTGGAACTTGTTAGGTGTTCGAAACTTCGAATTTCCTCTCAAAAAAATTAGTAACTCATTGGTAAGGGCATTCATATGATTCAGACACTGGCTTCACTTAATACATCTGAAACCAATAAAAAATTCAAAGCCACCTTAAAGTTGATTCTCTCTGTCAAGAAAACAAAGGTCTATTTTACTTTTCAGGTCAAATACACCACTTCCTTGATTCAAAAATGACAATCATCTTCCCACTTCTAATGTTTGTTATGAAGATAATTGATAATATCATAATATAAGGAAAATCTCAAAGAATACTCCAAAGATAAATAAAATTGGTGGATCTGAATTCACAAGTCAAAGTAAATAAAGGCATTATTTATACAGTTAAGAATAACAAACCTTAAGAGCAATCGGGAATGCCAAAATATACTGCAAAAGCGCCATTTTTAATACCGAATCCGCCTCTACACTAACAATCACTTGCCTAGCAAAATCATTTGTCCCTGAAATTACCTTAGTCCAAGCCTTCCTCCCTTCTTCAAACCTTGAATACGAAGCTTCAGTCCTGAAAACCAACAAAAGGGCCAAAGCAGGAGCAGTCAACTGGTAAGGCAAAGAAGAAGCTCTCAAAACCGGGAAAAACTCCGGCAACAAATCCCAAAACACTGCCGTGTTATAACTTGCTACCACCACAGCCACCGTCGTGAAGGCAACAACTGGCGGCACCAAAGACAAAATCACCCTAGAACTCAGACTCGACAACAGATGCCTAATATGTCTCAAAGAGCTTCTGTGTTCAACCCAGTCTTCATGCTTGTAAAGCGACCTTGTCTGTTTCATACGACTCTCCTTGATTGCATCTGCCCAATCAGGTAGTACCCGAAGAATCGAGATTAAGGTTAGAGTTGAGGGTGGAGATGGTGGATTAGGGTTTTGAGAACAATAGATTTTGGAGGGTTTTGATGGGAATTTGAAGGGTGTTGTAAAGGGAAATTGTGAGGGAGAAGATGGTATGATATGAAATGAAGATTTTAGAATGGCCATGGAGGGAAATTAGGGTTTGGGTTTGAGGAGAGTCAGTGAAAGAGGACATTGTATGGGGGATTTTCAGAGAAGAGAAGGAGTGCAGAGGTTTTTAGTGAGGGAGAGAGAGTGGATGGTTGTTAGAAACAGTTATGTGAATGAGGTTTTTCTAAATATTTTGTATAATTTAAAAATAATATTTGGTATTGAATAATGCTCCTTGTCTCCCTCTGTAGCTCCATCCCAACAAATAAATAATAATTTTGTATTTGTTAACATATGTGTTCTGGAGTTTAAATTTTAGAAGAAACGAAAAACTTTTTAAAGGAACTATTTTTTCAATTTTCTTTCGTGATTTTTCTCTCAAAATTGAAAAGATTTCATACCGGAAACAAAAAAAAATTATATTTTTCATTTCCTTTCGATTTCTTTCTAATTAGGAATCAGACAATGACAAAAATCTTTTCACTTCTTTCCTTTTCAACTCTTCTTAATTTTTCGTTCTCTCGTTTTCTTTTCTCATTAAACTGGGGAATGCTTTAGGTGATGAATCATTTAAATGAATTTACATAGAAATTACTAAACTATTCTTCACTTAAGTAGCTTGTCACCTGAATTAGATTATGGTAACGGATCATTTTCCTTTTTTTTCTCTCAAAACACACAATTACCATTCCATTGATGAGCGAGCATATCATAAGAGAAAGCTTCAACTCCTTTAGATGATAACAGGTCGGGATATGTCTATGGGTTATGTAGTTCAAAACTAACTATAAATGCAAATTTGCAGCAACAAAAAAATAACAAAGCAAAAAAAAAAAACCAGATCAAACATGGATGTGCATCGTTTGTTTTGGCCGGTTTGAAGATAAAATGAAGCCAAGCTGTTAAAGATGGTTTCACAATTTCAGAAGCAAATTTATGGATGTTTGTTTTTTCGCAGACATAAGACCTTATTCTGTCTTATTTTTGCTTATTTTGAGAAGCTAAAAACTACATCTTTTTTTTCTCAGACTTAAACCTTCTAGACCACATCGTCTCCTGAAGACATGAAATAAGACATAAGACATTTATGTCTTCGAAAACAAACAACAACTGTTTGGGGCTGATTTTTGTAATCATACGCAAGAATAAACAAATACTCATTCATAATCTAAAAGACTGAACTGGACAGAATTGTTACAAGAACCCACAAGGTTTACGAAGTACCCATCTCATAACTTACATCTATCTCGGTGGTGGTCATCAACATCACATTCTAAGGACAACAAAGTGGACATTAGAAAACCCGAAAAGAGCTCGGTTGTGATCTTTGAAAGATTAAGGATGTTTCTCTGATGTGGCATTGGATGTTGGTTTCTTGGATTCTTGAATTCCTTGCTTAGATCCAAAGAAGAACTTCTTGACTGATTGTTCTGCAGATTGTATCGTATTCTTGATCTATTATTTGGAATTCAACAACACACATGTTAGATAAAGTTTGATAATACAAATGTTATCAAGTGTTAAGATTTGAACGAGTATGTGGCAGGATCGACAATCAACATGAAAACGATGCCACTTTGCAAGAAACAAAATAACAAAACATATTATTTACATATATAAACGGAAGCAATAACCGTGAATGTAAAAAAATAGTATTAACATAAAAATTAATCATCTAATTCACAGTTGTTGCTCAGATTTTGTTATCCTCTTAGGCTCTTACGTATTTCAGTAGCAAATATGGCAAGAATACTAGCCAAACATAAGAAGTGAAATATTTGTAGTCTAATTAGGCTAAAAGATACTGACCATGTTTGGTTAAGTGGTAAATGACTAATGAGCTAAAACAACTTTATCTTGATGGACATGCACATTCTGGTTTATACATGAATTGTGTCAGAAATGCATAAATTGCTTCACAAAAGTTGGACAGAATCTTCTATTCTATTTTGATTGACAATTCACAAGGATTCTTAGATTCAATTCACAATTTGGAAACTATGATAGACACCATCTTAATAGAACCAGACTCTAAAATCACTACCTAGTTTCTCAAATAGTTACGAAACATAAGCTTGCCAACAATGATTAAACCCCTGAGAAAACATGATCTTAGTCACCATCTAAAAAAATCAAAAACCCATATCCAGAGGTCATCCTACTACCCTAAATGTTATTACACAGTATGATGCAAATCACATATTTTAAAACACAAATAACATTGACAAAATCAAAGACCATAAGTAGTTGACCTTAAATGTCAAATTGGTAACTTCTTTTTCTGAAAAGCAAATTGGTCACTTATTAACTACAAATTTGATCTAGTTATTTAGGAAATTGATGAAAACTGCTAACGATATTAGGATTGTAAAGGCCAAATGGCTTAAATAATAAGCAAGTTATGATTTTTAACCAGTGAATGCAACTAATTGGATTTGTTATCGATTAATGAAGCCATGTTTCATCTTAATATCAACAACTCAACAGAAGAAATATAAAACGTAGCCACTTTATACTTTTTCAACTTAAAATGCAACCAGGTTTCACTTTCTTGGATAAATTTGTATCAAGTTGAAACATGGTTCCAACAATTGGTATAAAAATCCACTTAGGTGCATTCATTGGTAAAAAGCGAACGTCACACTTTTTAGGCTATGTGCATCCATCCCACAAATTCCCACATCTTCCCATTGCCACATCAGCGCCACATCATTTTTCCCTTCCATCCCCCTCCATCCCACTTCTATCACTCTAACC
The DNA here is from genome assembly GCA_032274825.1 of Drosophyllum lusitanicum. Taxonomy (NCBI): domain Eukaryota; kingdom Viridiplantae; phylum Streptophyta; class Magnoliopsida; order Caryophyllales; family Drosophyllaceae; genus Drosophyllum; species Drosophyllum lusitanicum. The sequence continues at coordinate 14,036 of JAUEJL010091855.1, forward strand.
CCTACATCCATTCCCCTCCGACCATCCCAAAAAGAGAAAAAGAAATATATATATATATATATATATATATATATATATATATATATCTAACTTAAAAT
>JAUEJL010091866.1:0-14131 GCA_032274825.1 Drosophyllum lusitanicum
TTTGACACTACTTTTGTAAATGTTAGCACGTGTATGTTTAGAAATTGTATTTTTGTGAAACTCTGATATCTTTTGGGTGCTAACTCATAAGATAATGTTTTTAAATTAAAACTGGAAAAGTGGTGTTACAAAAGTCTTTGACTAATCTCATATAAAGAAGAGAGAGATCGAAGATGGGTGAGAGACAGAGAGAGATCTAACACCGGAGAAGAGAGAGATACCACTTGCCGCCGCCGGTCGCTTGCCGGAGAAGACGAACATGAAGAACGCCATCAGCGGGGGAAGAAGCTAGGGTTTGGTTGGGTTGAAAAATTAACTGTATATTGGATTTTGGCATATCATATATCGTTGGAAAGCTAGGAATGTCTAGTTTAATCGATCTTTTGATCACGGAAACTAATTTCAAGCGTAGGTTTGCCAAAATGTTGAAATACAGAAGGTGTGGTGGTGATCCTCATCACACCCTAAGGTGAGTACACCCTGCGGATACTTGCTTTTATAAAAGAATATAAGTCATCAAGCTTGTGTTCATTTATGTTTGGCAATTTGAATTATGAAATCTACGGGATTAAAGGGATGTGGGATTTTGTGGAATGTTTTTGTGATGCACATTAACTATGGATATCAAAGTGAGGCCAATGCTCAATTTAGGAGAAACCTATGTTTCTTGAGATGTTTGTACTTGATATTTGCTTATGTGACAAGATACTCCGTGTAAGAGTAGCTTATGATTATTGTAATAACTCAAGCTGATCATGATATGATGATTTTGTGTTTTATGCACATTGTATGATTTGAGATATTGTGCTTAAGAGTTATAGGCATTTTGATGCTCTTGGCTTATTGTTGAGTTATGATTGCTCGAGTTGATTGACTTTGATGGCTTGTGCTTTGTGTTGACCCTTGTGGTTTGAGTTATAGTCCGGACAAGACCCTAGTACGATTGCACATTGGATAATAAGTAAAGCTTTTTATAGGCCCCTACTAATTTAACTTCTAGGCCCTGGAGAGTTAAAAATAGAGAATGAGAATTCTTTTATAAAAATTATATTTCCTCCTACTTACTCAATGATTGATATGTGAAATTTATTAATTTTCTCATCTCATATCATCTCTTGATTTTGTCACTTGTAATGATCAAATGAGTAGGAGGAGGTATCCGGAGAGATTTTCTACTTTTTTTTTTCAACCATCTCGACTTTCCGTTGCCAATTTGGCCCATTCGATGAGATCCAGGTGTGTGTTTTTTTTGTTTCTATAAACGAATTTGTTGATTAATAAGGATGACATATAAATTGTTTGATAGTCTGTCTTTCTGTTGTTTATATATAACAGATTTGATTTTTTTTGTTTTTATTCAATGGTTTATGTAATGTAGTTGATAAAGGTTAGGTATTGGAAACCTCAACAATCTGTTAATGCTTCATATATATTTGAACTGTTTATCTCAATTAATTAGCATTTTCCTTTCAACTGTTGCTTTCCTTGGTCCTTAATCTAACGACCAATTATATATTAATTAAACCTCAGATGACATTAACCGTTTTTTCCTTCCTTATTGCTTGCTAGATCAATACTTCGTGCATCTGTTCATGATGATGTCAGTGTTGGCTCATGGTTTGCCGACATTGATGTGGAGCGCATATTACCGTTACTTTTTTAGTAAAGCTTAAAGTTTTTTTTTTTCTGGAATTGTTTAACACCTAAAAATTTTGTTTAAAAATGATTTAACCTAAGAGTTACATTTTATCGGCCATACATATGGCACCCAAAACTCTCTCTCTTACCCCAATACCACATCACTTTTTTCTTCCTTTTCTCTCTATTACCTCAATGCCACATCACCTTTTCCTTTCATTTCTCTCTCTTACCCAAATACATAGTATAATCTACTCAAAACTAACTCACCTTCTCTCTTACCCGAATAAGGATTATATTTAATTTTTTTAACTGTCGGGTGTGGGGAGCCAAAAGGCTACCTGTCTCGTAGCAAAAGAGGGAAGGGGGGGGGGGGGGGTACCGATGTTACCGGCCTCACCTGAGGAACCCGATCGGGCTAACTGCAACGGGTGGTCTTATAGTTTAAAACTTGATTTTTTTTTTGAGATGGTTTAATCCCTTTATTTTGTTTATCAAAAGATGGTTTAACCCCTTGTACTTTTTGGTTTTTAATTTTACATTAAATGCTATTTTACCCAAACACCTCATTTCCTCATCTCTCTCTAACACAACCACCACCTCCTTTATTATTGCTATTTTTGAATACCACCTCGCGAAAAAGGCATGTTGAATAGAATATATATCTACCCGAATATGACATGTCAGCGACGATCGTCATCTTCATTCTTTTATTGCCGGCGTATTACGCGAGAGTACGTACACAACTAGTAAAGATTAAAGAACCCATTCTATTTAAACATTCCTACAAAAATATTCGAGAAAGAAAATAGAAATACAAGAAATTAACCTAATTAAAATCACAAAGATTTACATAAAACTGTTGGTAAACTTCTTGCATCTCGATCAATTTGATCCGCTGACCTCTAGATTGCTTTAACTTTGAGCAATAATTTCCTTATGTCATTAACTACTAACCTCAGTTGCTTCATGCAACCACATTTGATGCTGCTTGGCCACATACATTCACCAACCTGTATGGTCGAAACAATAGTTGATACTGTAAGCTAGCTAATTAAGTTTGCTCGATCTTAAAGTAACAGAGAACGATATGCTTGTTAAACAAGATTAAATTACAAAGTTCGTCCCCATAGTTTGTATAAAATTTAAAGTTTCATCCTTTAATTTTTAAAATTACACCCATAGTTAATGTCATTGTGGTTTAAATTTAGTAATAATTTGGTCCTTTGACCATTAAAGATAACATGACGTACTGTAAATTTTTAAAATGTCTAATATACCCTTTTTTGAAAGGCAAGTATTTTATTAAATCCACATCAAAGACTTACAAACTTTATACCGATCTACAAGACATAAATTGGCCTACTAATTACATATATCCAACCTGACTAAAAAAGAAGCATCTTTCAAGATAGTACTTCGAAAACCCAATTAACTCAAAACGAAAGTTAACCGATCTATTTTGCTATTTCCTCCGTAAACTGGATCCACAACGCCCATTTCACCGTTCCCATCTTTTTTACATCTTCCTTTTAGCCAATGAAAAAGATATAGTTGTGTTTCCACTACTACTTCCTATAAATGCCTTCACTTATTTTTGAAAACCAAATCATTACAGTACTTCCATATAATATAAGTCAATGATCTAGACACCACATCGAAAATATTACGCTGTCTTGAGGATAGTGTAGCCGCTGAAAATCGTAGTACTTCTTGCATATCGCTGCCTCCATTAAAAATCAACCCCTGCCATTTAAAAAGCAGAGACTACACCTTCTTAACTAAACTGCGGCTGAAAATTGCACGACTTACCAATTCCTATTCTTGTTGGCATCTTGGGCATAAAACTGAAGGAACATCAATACCATTAGCGCCTTAGCTGATCAAATATGATCTTAAGTACCTGGTTGGCTGAGCATCTAGAATGACCGGTTGAGGCTTAGCTGACTCATTTAAGAAAGATGAGAAGATATATAAACAAAATTAGGGCACAAAGCCCAAGATGATATTGCAGCCGTTTGCTCAGTGCGTGTGTTCTTGGTGAGCCGAGAAGGAAGAAGACCGGATCTTCGTCATTTGTGTACCAAATCATTGGAAATCGAGTAGGTAATAGTCTTCTACATTTTACGAACAATTAGCTATCATTTTTACAGCTTTTGATTGGGTTTTGATGCGTTTATGAATCTGTTCTTGCTGTTCCAACAAGAGTAAAAACCGAGGATGTAAAATGGGATTTTAATCCACCAAATCTTGTTTAAACAGCAATTATTTACTTAGGGTTTAATCTTATGAGAGTAGGAATCTAATACAATTGGAATCACGCAATTTGGTTGAGTTTTGGGTTGGATTGATGGAGTGATTAGTCGACTATGAAATAGAAATCGCAAATGTTCTTAGGAAATTGCAAATCAAAAGTAAGTGTGGAATTGGTAATGTACGGAATTGCAAATCTCATTGATTAGGGAATAAATCGTAAATCATCGTTTAAATGTTGAATAGAAAATTGGTCATGGGTAGCAATCGTAAATTGTCAAGGAGTGTTAGTTCAAGTGGAAACAAGCAGCACCTTGAGAGCTATCGCAAATCAACAAGAAACTCAATTGGAAACTAGAATCGTAAATAGAGTAAGTGGTGAATCGTAAATTGTGTATATCTCACATGAATCAAATCACAAATCACAACTTAGATTGTAATCGCAAAGTGTGAATTAATACATGAATTAATGGACTCCAAGTGTTAATCGTAAATCTCAAGTGAGGGTCAATCGCAAATTGGAATTGGTACAATCGTGACTCTAGACTCAAATCACAATCGGAAACGGCCTTAGATGCCAAATCGCAAATTGGGCTATGACCCAAATCGCTAATTGGGGAGACTAGAATTGTAATACGATTAAGGGGTAGGGTTCATGTTATCATGGATTAATGTTGTGGGAAACCTTATTTGTAGGTGATTACCGGTAGATGCGAAACTGTCAGATATTTGTGATTTTGCTATATTATTGTTGAGTTGCAGCCTGGTGAGTTATACTAACTTATTCATTATTCTAGTGTGAATATACTTGTTGAATGATTTAAATGTATAACTTACGTGAATCGATGATTGTGAAGTGAAGGGTTGTGGAAATGGAGTGAAAACGGTTGTGTAAATGGAGTGAAAACACAACTTAGGCACATGAAAGATGTAAAACCCTTGGGGTACTTTGAGTAGTCAACCGTGACCCTAATGAGAAGTAAAACCCTTGGGGTGCCTTGTGTAGTCAAAAGTGGTTTTATGAGACATAGAACTCTTGGAGTGCCTTGGGTAGTGAGACGAGAAGTGGAATCATTGAATGTACATTTTTTAGTATTATGTGAACACTATGATCTAGAAATTGTGTTATTGTGTTAACTTGTACGTACCTAGTGTGGTGTGTAAGTTTATGTGATCGCTAAGCTTTATGCTTACTGTTGTTACTCTTCTCTTGATTTATTCCTTAAACAGTTTTGATGTTTTAAAACAGATGGGATATCAGATACTTTGTGATTGAAGTTTTATAACTGAATTTATATGAATGGATGACCGCGTTACTTTGATGTTCGTTTTAGTTATATTTTAAAAAAACCGGGGCGCTACAATATCCGTAACAGCTGCAGAAAACCCTGATATGAGTGAGTTCTAGCTAATGATTGTACAAATGGAACTAAGAGCTGATCTACAATTTCTCTATGTCTTTAACGTGGTGTCTTATGCATGAACACAAATAGAAAACAACTTACAAGAAAAAACAAAATGATACCTTGCTGTATATGCAAATCACCAGCAACCTTGGAAACTTCCATGACATTTTGTACTTTTATGTTCAAAATTATGCAATATATACCCGTTTTATGTATGGATCTTTTGAAGAAGGCAATTGCCAAAATCTAAAGGCAAAAGATAAACAAACCATGCATACAAAAGTAGAAAAGGTAGGAAAAACATACTCTCCTAGGAACCATAGGTGACAACTAAACATTTACACAAGGCTTTTTGTACCTAATATATTAACATCTGCATATGTATTTGTGATTCATATGCAACACCATATCCTAATCACCTGTAAAAGCTATGAAAATGTGGTGATATAACCATACCTTACCCTTTCGGAATCAAAGAAGGCTGCTATCCGGAGAACTCTTACTACATAAAATGTGACTCGTCAACACATATTCCCTGCTTGAATGTCTCAACAGGATCTGCTAATTCTGTAGAAGTTTTAGAGATAAAAGCAGATGGCTTTTTAAGAGTTAATCTCTTTATTGTTTATGCTTGCTGTGACAAGAGGGGGAAGCTGCTTGTTGACTTGCAGAGCATGTACAGGTTTCCCTTCTGAAGCACACAAAACAAGTTTGTTGGATAAGGATGTGACATTGTAGCCTATATTAAACACAGCCAACTGTGTCTATAAACTGCCAATCAAGGTGTGGGCAACAGATAGATGTTAAAAATGTGTCAAGCGTAAGCAGTGAATGTTGCAAAACAACCATTCCTCCAAACATGACATATGCTCATATTGTTGTGACACCCAGGAAAAAACACACAAAAACATGGGATTATAGCAAATACGGTTATGCTTTCATGGAGGAGAGAAATCAGTATAACTTCGGCGAAAGTGATATTACCACTATGAACCAAAACCATTCTTACCCGGTGGTGCTTCAATGGTTTGTTAGGAATACAACATGTGAAGAATGCTTGAAAGAACAAAGTAACATACATGATAAATGCATGTGCCAAGAGAACAGTTTATGTATGAACGGGGATGCTAATTTTCCTGGATATCGCTGCACATGTACATATGGATACAGAGGAAGCGCGTACCCCAAACAGATGTCAAGGTGATTTCTACACTATATTTGTATTGTAATTAAATAAATATGCAAGATATGGTATCATGACAACTGTTTAATTCCATTTTTCAGTTAGATGTCAATGGGTGAATCTCCACAACTCAATGATTGCTTGCCAGGAAGTTGTAAGAACACATATGGCAGTTATACTTGTGTTTGCACGAAGGGATATCAGGGTATTGCAAAAAGAGGTGGGAAATGCTCACCAGTTGGAAAATGATCAGTCATTAATGGTAATGATATAAAGATTTCTTTTACCAAAATATTGGCGCAACAAAGTATATTAATTTCCAACAATTGGAAATATGATGATCCTTGGTGCACCAGTGTTTTCCATTCATAGCCAAGGTGTAGGATTTTATGGTTAGTAGGTGCAATATATGATCAGTGACAAAGGACTGATTTTTAAAAATTTCATCGATGCAGGTATCGGTGAAGGTGTTGCATGTGCTGTTTGACTAAGATGCAGGTATCGGTGAAGGTGTTGCATGTGCTGTTTGACTAAGATATACAAGTACTGGGGAGGTAAGAAGAGGAAAAGAATCAGGGGTAGAAAGGACTTCTTCAAGCCAAATGGTGGCATCATGTTACAGAAAATATTATTTACATGTGAACATCTATACCTGCATCGATGAAATGCCCGGAAAAAAAACGAACTGAACCCAAAAATAACAAAACCGAAAATGCCCCAAACTAAGAACCGAGGACCGAACAGTTTGTTCCTAATCGGTTCCGTCGATTCCGGGTAAAAAACCGAACCCGGTGGAACCGAAAACGAAACAAGGAAAATATAGGAACCGATAACCAACCTGAAAGTGTATAAATCGGTCCGGTTCGGTTCCGGTTCCGGTTCGTGACAAGCAGGTTTTTTGCTCATCCCTAGAAGAAGAATTGAAGAAAGCAACGGACAACTTCAATGATGCATATTATAGGCGAAGAGGGTTATGGTACTGTTTATAATGGAATCTTAGCAAACAAGACTTTGGTAGCCATCAAGAAGTCTAAAGTAATTGACCAAAGCCAAATATAAGCAGTTTGTGAACGAGGTTATTCTTCTATCACAAATCAATGATCTGAATGTCGTAAAACTCTTGGATTTTGCCTAGAGATACAGGTACCCTTGCTGGTGTATGAATATATAACCAATAACACCTTATGCCACCACATACATATGACCCTTGGCAAACGGCTAAAGATAGCTGAAGACACTGCTGAAGCTCTTGCTTACATGCATTCGACCACACAAATTATCCATAGAGATGTCAAGCCATCAAATATCCTATTGAATGATGATTTCACAGCAAAAGTTTGACTTTGGGATATCGACATTAGTTCCTCTTGGTCAAACCCATTTGTCAACATTTGTAAAAGGAACCATACGGTATGTGGATCCTGAATACTTCCGTACCCACAAACTAATTGAGAATAGTGACGTCTATAGTTTCGGAGTTGTTCTTGACGATCAACTTAAAAGAGACGAGTATACTGAAACGTTAAAGGTGTTGCTAAGATAGCAATTAAATGCCTTGATCTTGAAGGGAAGAGAAGACCTACAATGGATGAAGTGAAACAAGAGCTGAAACAACTAAGATGTCTTCTGTTATTAAACGAAGCTGAAAGTATGCAGGTAGAACTCAGAAACACTTTTATATTTTGTGATCTATGAATACAAATATTCAAAAACAATTTACTAGGGATTTAAAATCTAAAATAAGTTGGTTTATATTCGTTTTTTTAATTTTGTCACCATATTCAACCTCTTTTTAACTTGAATGCACAGTTAAAAATTATTAAGTAGTTTCCCAACTTACCGCGGCAGCAATGATGTTGGGGAAGGTGGTCATGACAGATGGTGGTGCATGCTGGTAGTGGTAAGAGTGGGTGTCAACCAACTCATTGATGAGTCAGGTCAAAGCAGGTCTAGATCAAGACCCCTTGTAAATATCCATGGCATTTTGTACTTAGTATGTTTATGAATACATTAAGTAGACAAGACGGACCTATAGATGAGTTAAATGATATGCATTTGTACTTTTTATGTTAAATAATATGCTTTTTTCAGTTTCTGATTTATAAGATGATCCTAGGAACGAACGTACCATAAGCCTAGTCTGGAAGAAGTTAAAAGCCAGTCAATTTTTGTCCAAAGCTAAACAAATTTCCATTGTACATTAATGGATCTAAATGATTCTGCCGGATAGATCACTAAGCAATGTTCCTTGGAGTTAACATAAACTTATGTCCTGACGAAATCATATGATTATGAGGCGTGATTTTATGCAGCGTTTATTTTCGGATGGAGGGGTTGAATATGTGTTAAAAATGGATCTTCAAAAGAAGGCGGTTGCCGAAACCAAACACAAAAGATAAACAAAATGACAAAAGGATACATAAGTAGAATTAGGAAAAACATTCTCGCCCAGGAACCATAGGTAACAACTAACCATGTACACAAGGCATTTTATACCTAATATAAAACATACAGATACATACTGATGATTCATTTCCGAATTTTTACCCCTGTTATAACCCATGGAATCCTCTCAGCTAGTACTGCTGCTGCAAGTTTTGTTGATGAGATTTGTAAGTGCTACACAATCTATCGGTACATGTCCGGACAAATGTGGAAATGTTACCATACCTTACCCTTTTGGAATTGAAGAAGGCTGCTACCTAGATACTTCTTATTACATAAAATGTGACTTAACCACCCGAATTCCCAGCTTGAACATATCTACCTATTCGAATGCATTTGTATACCCAACAGATCACCTACAAGTTATAGAGATAAAAATAGATGGCCAGCTAAGGGTTACTCTCCCGATTGTGTATAATTGCTTCGATAAGCAGGGAACTCATCATTCTGGCTATACACTAGTAGCTAATACATCGAGGTTCCCCTTCTCAAGCACACAAAACATGTTTATCGGGGTAGGTTGTGACATTAATGCCCATATTTCTCTGCCAACTTTTGATATGAAATGCGTATCAGATTGTGAACACTATGACCATGTTAAAAATGCCAAGGCCTTGGCTGTTGCCAAACCACTATTCCTGGAGGCATGACATTTGCTTGGATTTGGGTTGATGCTTTAGGAGACCGTAAAAAAGTATGGAAACATAGTAAGTGTGGTTATGCTTTTATTGTGGAAAGAGATACATATAACTTCCACATAAGTGATTTAAGCACTATGGGAAGTGACATTTCTTTCCCACTTGTGCTTGACTGGTCTGTCGGGAATGCTACATGTGAAGAAGCTCAAAAGGACAGCAAAACTTACATGTGTAAAGAGCATACTGTATGCTATAATGGGGAAGGTGGCCTTCTCGGGTATCGCTGCAACTGCTCTGACGGATTCAGGGGAAACCCATACATCACAGATGGATGTCTAGGTAAGTATACTTAATCTACTATATTTGTATTACAAAGGAATGCTGGTATGGAATTTAAACAAGATTCAGAATATGGAATAATGCATGATGACTACATTTCATTATTTCCAATAGATATCAACGAGTGTGAATCCGCGGAACTCAATGATTGCTTGCCAGGATGTTGTGAGAACACATACGGAAATTATAATTGTATTTGTCCAAAGGGCCTCCAAGGAAATGCGAAAATAGGTGGCAAGTGCACACGTGTTGAAAGAAGATCAGTCATTAAAGGTAATGATAAACTACAAAGGGCAGGTTGTGTACAAAAACATCACTTTCCAAAGTAGACAAGATGAAGGTAATGATACAAAGAACTGATATTTTTAGTATTTATCGATACAGGTATCAGTGAAGGTGTTGCAGGTGCAGCTTTGACAATGATATTTGTGTATTTGGGAGCTAAGAAGAGGAAAAGTATCAAGGGTAGAAAGGACTTCTTCATAAAAAATGGTGGTATCATGTTACAAAAAGCGTTATTTACATGTAATGATCCTGACAACAGATCCAAAATTTTCACAGAAGAAGAGCTGAAGAAAGCAACGGACAACTTCAATCAGACCAATCTTATAGGTCAAGGGGGTTATGGTACCGTTTACAAAGGAATTTTAGGAAACAAGACACAGGTAGCCATCAAGAAATCTAAATTAATTGACGAAAGCCAAATCAAGCAGTTTGTGAATGAGGTTATCCTTCTCTACCAGATCAATCACCCCAACATCGTAAAACTCCTTGGTTGTTGCCTAGAGACGCATGTTCCCTTGCTTGTGTATGAATATATAACCAATAACACCTTATGCCACCACATACTTTCAAATACTACACTGACATTAAGGAAACGGCTGAAGATAGCTGCAGAAACTGCTAATGCTCTTGCTTATATGCACTCAACCACACAAATTATCCATCGGGATGTCAAGCCATCAAATATACTGTTGGATGATGACTTCACTGTGAAAGTTTCTGATTTTGGGATTTCAAGATTTATCCCTGCAGGTCAAACCCATCTATCAACATTTGTAAAAGGAACCATAGGGTATGTGGATCCTGAGTACTTTCGTACCTGCAAACTAACCGAAAAGAGTGATGTTTATAGTTTTGGAGTTGTTCTGATAGAGTTGCTTACTGGAGCAAAGATTCATTCGTTAGAGATATCTCTAACAGCCTACAGGGGTGCAGCTGCATATCTTGCTTCGCTACTGGAATCTGATTCACTGATTCAAGTTCTTGATGATCAGCTAAAGAGAGATAAGTATTCTGAGGTGGTGAAATCTGTTGCTCAATTAGCAGTCAACTGCCTTGACCTTGAAGGGAAGGCCAGGCCTACAATGAAAGAAGTAGAACAAGAGCTTGAACAACTAAGATGTGTTTTGTTGTCAATCGAAGCTGAAACTGAAAGCATATAGGTAGCATCAGAAACACTTCATTTTCCTATTTTATGAGTACTGAAGGTGGTTTTTCTGATTTGAAATTGTAAAAAGATCTAGAAACAACTTCTATTGTAAGGTTGTTCTCTTTCCCAACCACCAACATGTAATTTGATCACCAATATCTTTGTCCAATGGCATGGAACTAGGAGAAGTAGACTTTTTAAAGAGATAACAATTGTTGTTATTTAGATCCAATTATTTGAAATGATTACATCACCGGTATTATCTGTGTGAGGTTCATAATATGAATTGGCTAATACATTGCGTCATTGTTATCACGTTCGCTTAATACAACTAAACCTTCATAGCAAGGTTCTTATGGAAGTGCAATTGTTTCATTTGAAGGTTATGATTTTATCATTTGTTTCATCACACTAAAGTTTATCCAGTAGTATGTGTCCTGCAGGCAGAGGTATGACACTATGACCGTCTACATCTTACCTCCTCCCACTTTTACGGTATTGGGCTTTGTTGTTGTTTAATCACTAAATTTCATGTTCAAGCACTAGATGGAGATTAATGGCACACGTTATGTAATAGATTGCTACTGCTTTAATTTCATACAACTAAGCTACATATTAAGGTTACTATGAATGTTTATTTGTTTCACAGTATTTGTTTTTTCCCTATATTTGTGCTATATATTTTGTGTTCTTTGTAAAGGGTAAAAGTGGCAAATGTAAGCATTTTAGGTAGGCTGAGCAAAAGCTACCAAATGACTACTATATATAAACTGTAAACAATGCATGTACAAATCAAATGTATATGTGAGATAGGCAGACAGCAATCGCGCCCATTGTTTTTGCGTGAGAAATGAAATTTCCTTCTCACAAGTTCATCATCAATGCTCTTTGAAGACAACTAAAGAGAATCGAAATTAGATTTTGTGTTGAGATACCTGAAAGAAGATCAAATTGAAGGTATTTCTATGGAGGCTCAGGCTCAGGCTCAGGCTCTGTTCCAACCCAATTTCACGTTTAGGAAAGGCGATCTCTTGGTCTTTTCTCTCAGTCAAGCCACCACCGCACTCATCGGTGCTAAACTATACCTAATCTATTTTTCTCCGGTAACAGAGATTTGTAGTTCAATTGGGTGTTTGCATACAGGAAAGCTGTAGCAAAATTTTAAACAGCGTGACATTGGGATGGAATTTTACTCACAAAATTTTGTCTTCTATGGTTACGTTTAGTTTAAAAAATTATAAATACCAAGAAATAAGCAAATTAAAGTTTCTATCATTTACTCATTTTGAAAAAGATATAGATAATATTAAATTAACAGTAAGTTTGAAAAAAAAGTTACGAGTAATATTAAAGTTATAAAACAAGTTAGCTTATTAACTATTTAACTGTATGGTCTATTCGATCAAAATCTAACAAAGTACTTGATAATTGACAACATTCTCTCGATGAAATTAAAGTTATTAACACATGTCTTCGTAGTCCAATAGAGAAGCAAAATAGAAAAAAAGAATACTAGAATTGAGTTAGATACTAACAATGGTTCAACGATACGATTGTGACACAACAACATATTTCATAACAAATTTAAATTTTTGATCCTATGATTCCTATCAAGACGAAAGGGTGTCCAAGGATTGCTACGCGAATAAAGTCGAGCATGGAAGTGGCTATGGACTTGAAGAAAAAAAGAACATGTAGTTATTGTAAAGAGATAGGTCATTACGTTACTGGATGTCCAAAGTAAAAAGTATCTTCAAATTTTAAAGTAGATGTTTATATTCTTATTTGTGTGACTTTTAACTTTATTATTTTATTATTTCAGATAGAAAATTCCTAAAACAAAGAAATGGTTGAAGTGGCACATCATTGAACTAAAAAATCAAGGAGCCCTTTTTAGTGATTTTTCTTTATATTTTTATTAGCTTATCAACCTTTATGTAAGATTGTTTTTATCTTACAAGTTATCTAGTTTTTTGGTTTTTTTATGTGTAACACCTCAAAATTTATAAAAGAGTATTTTAATAATTAATTGGGACATTTCTAAATTTAAGTGCTATTTATTAATTTTATACGAAGAGCTTTAGTGTTACACACGTTATGTTATTTTATTTAAATAAAATTTAAGGGTTTGAAGTGGCAAATGTGAAGATATTTAGATGGTTATTTGATTCTTGTGGCAAAAATACTACGAAAGAAATTAAAGGGGCTGAAATTGTCACTTGCTTAAACTTATATGTATATAAGGAACTCTTTTGACTTTTTGGTCAAAATTTTTGGGTGGGTGTCCGGAAAAATCGAGAGAAGAGAGGGTCAAAGGGAAAATTTTCAGATTTTGATCAAGGTATGTAATCTTAACCTCTAGCATGTGTATTTTTGGGATTATTTTGTGAGATTAGTGTTCTAAAATGTTAAAAATGGAGATTAGAGCTAAATCAAATGGAGTGCTACTGATTTTAATAATCTTATGATGTTATAAACTGAAAAATTTTAGTTACATGAGGATAAATTGTTGAATTGGATGAGAATGGGTCAAAATTGATTTAGATGGTGTTTATGACGAAGTGATGATCAAATGATGTTACTTTGTTGTTTAGTAGTGATAATAGATGTTATATAGTGATTGTTAAGTACCGGAAATACTTAGAAAACGTTTTGGGATGTTTTTTGGTCAAAAACCCGCTGCTCTGGACGAACTGTGTAATACTCCGAAATTTTATTGCGACCTTATTATTGGTAAAATAGGTGTTTATATTGTTTTAAAGAATTGTGCATCATATTAGTAAAACACAAATAGCAT
>JAUEJL010091877.1:0-14130 GCA_032274825.1 Drosophyllum lusitanicum
GTTCTCATTTGATCCTACCTATATATATATATATATATATATATATATAATAGAAAGTGAACACGATTGAAAAATATTCATTTATATGTGAAACGAAAATTTTGATCAATTAATCAATTTCATGGATCACATGCTTTAACTTTTCTCAAAACCTGAATCATTATTCTTTGAACATGTAACTTCAAGATTTTTTAAAACACATCTTTTAAAACAATTTGTTATCTTGCTTAATCATTAACTCTCAAGTTTTTTTTTCAGTTAACAATGGCAGGTACTTATTTAATTACGGTCTCCAACCTTGACTGACGATGAACTTATCATGCCAATTTCCAATTGGAAATTGATGACGCAAAATAACCACTCGTTCGAACTCACCATTTGTTTCGGTTGTAATTTAAGATTTATTTTAGAAAAATCCAAAAACATTATAAAATCTTTAAAATCACAAAAAAAAAATTATTTTGTTTTACTTTGCTTTTAAATAAAAAAAATCCAAAAATATTTTTGTATATCAGTTCGTGTGTTTTGTGGTTAGGGAGCTTTTTACTCCTATGGAATAACCAAAACCGGAGACACCTATCCAAGGAGCCATCAGATTCTTAGAATTGAGAGTGTATTTAAAAAGATCGTTACCAAACCGTGTCAATTATGTGGGTAGCCACATCTACTACTAGGATTCATATGTTAATTACTAATCATGGACCCAATGACGCAATGCAGTAACCTTACCTTGCTATCATTTCTTAACAAAGGATTGTTTCAATTTCACATGGAGACTTAACACATATACTATTAACATCTCACTTGGAGATTGTTAATATTGAATTAAGGAGGACAACTACTCTTGTCCCAAACTTCTTTCGGTGCACTAATTGAGTCTATAGCTTATTCGTCTTATTTATAATTTGTTTCTAGGTCACTTTCTTGCAATATCACATGTATCATGTCTTTGTAACGATATCGGAAGATCTTGAGTAATATATCTATGATATTTGAAATCCTACCTGTGCTAACATTGTAACAACCATGGTTTTCAAAATTTGAGATTTACAAAAAAAATTCTACTCAATCAGATTTATTACAACAGAAGACTTTAAAACATCGTATTTATTAAAACAGATAAACCGTTTTAACCATTCGTCCACACCTTTACGTCAAAAATCACATCATTGTTTAAAACCTGTTCATTACACAACCACAAGTCGGTTCATAAAACATCACAAAATAAGTAAACTACCTAATGACACGCATCTCACAAGGCCACACACCTAAGCAACCTACACAAGCACAAGACACATTTAAAAGAAACAAGTGTCAACATACGCTTCGTGAGTCCGTTTAGTTATCACCACAAAATCATCATATTAAAACATTCGCAGAACATGTTTAGGTTTAGGTAATAAATCTCAACCCGTAACTTGACTCACCCGCATAGCATCGTAAATCTCCACATGGTCAAGTATCATTGTAAGCATCAATAAATACATCATATTCATCTTTTAACTTCATTAACATCACATGCATCGTTTATTCATCATTAAACATCATTTTATACATCCATCTTATTAGGGTCTATCATTATACTTTGATAACATTGTGACCCCAAATACCACATGCGTGCCCGGCAACCACTACAGCTTTAAGGTCCATCCGTAGGGCACCATATGCGTGCCTGGCAACTACTAAGCTTCAAGGTCCGCACACCCCGACACAAGTTCGCTGTATGCATCCAAATGTGTTTAGAAAATTATGTGAGGAACTAGAAAGAAATTATGGATTAAAGTCTGGTGAAAATATGTCGGCTCTCGAAAGATTAGGGGTATTTGTATATAGCTTTTGGAGTGTCTAATAGGGATGTTATAGAGCATTTTCAACGCTCGGGAGATACTATGAGTAGAGTATTTCATCAAGTCCTTGAGGCAAGTAGAGGTAGCAGTTTCAAAAGATTAGCGCGTGACATTATAAGGCCAAAAGATTCAACGTTTCAATCCGTACCACCTGAAATCATGAATGACAAAAGATACATGCCATGTTTCAAGGTATTTAATCATTTGCTTTCTTTTTGGCTAATGTAATACTATACTATTATCATTGAAAATTTCAAATTGCTTTAGGATTGCATTGGATGTATTGACGGTACACATAGGGGCATGTATCCCAGAGATTCAACAAATGTGTTACATAGGTAGAAAAGGGGTACCTAACTTCAATGTAACAACATGTGATTTTGATATGTGTTTTACTTTTACATCGCTTGGATGGGAGGGATCGAAACATGACTCGTTTTTTTTCTTCATGCAATCAACACACCAACAATGAACTTCCCAAAACCACCTATAGGTAACTATACATACCTAAGTTATTATTTGAAGATTTTTTTTGTATATTACAATTGGTTTATTTTTTTTAACAAATTAACAAGTAAACATTATTTAGTTGATAAAGGTTACCCAGATAGAAAATGATATCATGTTCCTTATTACAAGACAAGATATCATCATTTAGAATTTCAAAATAAAGCCACCAACTAACATGTAAGAAGCTTTTAACCGTTCTCATTTATCACTACGAAGTTATATGGAGAGGTCATTTGGAATTCTAAATAAATGATGGAAAATTCTCTATGGAATGCCAAGTATGATGTGGAAACTCAAATTGATATTATTATTGCCTCGTTTGCTTTGCATAATTATATTCGAATGAATTCCGATGAAGATATCATGTTTACTACAAGTGAGTAATACCCTATTGATGTACTACACAATGAATCTTCTAATGTTCATGGTTGTCATACAAATGAATCAACTCATCAAGATATTGCTACTTTAATATGGAATGATGGGCGATAATTTATCAAGATTTCACGTATATGGTCATTTATATTTTATCTATTTTTAGTGTTACATATGTACAAAAAGTAACTAGCCGTTTATAATCTTCATAAGTATATTTATACTTTTTTTTTGTTCATTGTTATTATTTGTATTTTTTTTTACCTTTGACATTTTCTGTCATTTTACACTATTTAGTTCCAGCAATTAGCTATTTTACCAAACACATATACAAATAAAAACTCTAGTTTTAGTTTTCGGCTACTAGCAGCTTTTTGTTTAAAAAAAGCTTTCAATTTTTGTCATCCCAATATGACTTGTAACTTTTCTTTCAAAACAAACAAAAGACTGTGAGCTCCAAAACACTTAGCTTTTACACCTCAATAAGCAACTCTTTTATCTCTATCAATAAGAATTGTCTAGACATATTTTGTTATCTTTAAAATGGTTATAATTATATGGTATCAAAATTTATAATTAATCTTAACCCTCTCAGGAACAAAGTAGCAACCGATCTCAACGTGATTAGTTCGTTCAAGAAACAAAGGGTTGTTTATGATGTGACGAGCCGCTTGATTGTCACAAAATAAAGGTGTAGGGCCCGTATGATTTATCTCTAATTCCTTATGCAACCAACACATCCATAAGACTTCACCAAACGTGGTAGCATTGCCCTATACTGCGCTTCTACCGAAAAGTGGGAAACCACATATTGTTTCTTAGTTTTCCATGATATTGGAGCACCTCCTAAAAAAAGATATCATGTTCTGGACCGCCTACTATAGGGACACCCAAGCCAATATAGGGACACACAAGCCAATCAGAATCATAATATGGGGTCAAATTAGTTCCCCCAAGTCGTGAGAGAATGATGAAGTCATGAGAGAATGATGCACTAACCAAGAGTGGCTTGAAGGTATTGCAAGACTCTGATTGTCGTCTCCATGTGACTGTGATATGGGTTAGTTATGAATTTACTCAAAACATTCACAGAGTATGAAATGTCTAGTCGAGTGGAGTGGTGTCATCCAACTAGCCGTCGGTATTTGTAACGTCCCCAATGTTTTTTCACTTCAAATAAGTTTCCAATCATGTTCATGTGTCCTACACAGGGACGTGCGGCATAAATAAAAATAGTAAATGTTGTTTAAATATTTACGAAAAGATAGCTCTCACGCTGGCGCATTTCGTGATGGACTTGAAACATTCAACAAACATGAGTAAGCATAACGTTTAGTGACCTAACAGAAAACTTGCACTTATACCACATAGAATAAGTGCCTAGCTACACATGATTTGTCAAAGTTACAATAATAATAAGCACATGATGTCACATCGACACAACACAGTACAATATCACACATGAATAGTCATCACACTATAATCGGTAAGTCAAAGACAATCACAACAATGGTAACTTCGGGAGTTAAACACGTCTATCGACAAGAACCTACAAACACGGTTCCACTAAATTAAACATTTAATATAGGTTCACTATACTTGTGGCACTAGTGGCCTAGGTTTTCAATTCGGAGTTCATTATGAGGTTTTTGATTGGTTACATACAAACAACGGTTCACAATTGTAAATTGCGATGCGGTCATATGTTCACTTTTCGATTGTAGTTCACGATCCAAGGGAATCCTTTAAAGGACTCAACACTCACAAGCTTTTTGGTTCATGTTTCCCTTGTTTGTTCATGATTCAGGATCAATTCACTATTTTCGATTCCAAGAACATTTTCGATCCTACGAACACAACCAACTCCTAAAATCAAACTCTTTCAAAACTTAGCCATTTTAATCAATTTTTGTTGCAATAGATCCCTAACATCATTTTATCAAATCCCTACGGATTAATTTCATTTTTATCAAATATTAACCACCCGATGATTCATTTTGATCTCGATTTCGTACATAGGTTCGAACACAAACTACCAGCCCCAAATCTCAATCAATTGATGGCAACTAGTCACCTAAATGATTGTAAGTCGGTGAGGGATCATACATATTGATTTCCAAGTGATTGCAAGTGATTTGGTGAAGAAATGGTTTGAATCTCGATCTTCTTCCTCTCAGTAGAGCACCCACACAACACACTCAACACACAATAGGCAAAAAGCAGCTAAAGTAGTAGTCTATGGGGTTGTGTGCCCTAAACTAGGTATTTATACCCTTCTAATCTAATCCCAACGTCCAAACATCCCTTATACCCCTTATAACATCTAATAATATCAATAGCAAGCAATTAAGAAAACCTCCTCCTTATTAATGATTTACAACATAAGTAATGTCCATAACCCGTAAGTATCCATGTGTTAGGCGCGGATAAAAAGAATGCCACATGTGAGGGGACGTGTGAGGCTACTTCATTAATAAGCAATTGGTTTTGAGTTATAACCTCACAAACTTACACTCACAACATTTTTATATAAAAGTAATAAAAAAACACCGTATAAACTATAACAAATCAAGCACCACCCTGCAGATCTCACCCCACACCCACTCTGCACCAACCGGGAGTGGTGTTCCCGCCCACCCATTGGTGCTACACTGCTACATAGGGGCTTCCCCAACACCACTCTGCATGCTCTTAAGGAACAACATATTCACTTGATGTTTTTCAGTCATAAATATGCACGTCGTATAGATAATATACAAATATGTTGGGTTATACTAATAAAATCTCACTTCTTTCCTACGAAGTGAATCCAAATTGATTAGTACCCGGCAAATCAGCTATAGTTGTCAAGATCAGCAACAAGGATCTCACCTCGTATAATAAGATCCACATATTCATTATGTAATCACAAAAAAACATCAAAAACACCTAAGTTTGCAAAGCACAAAAGTATAGTCATTCTTAATTTTATTAAGATAACAAACATTTAGAGTTGAGATGGTCAGAAATGCAAGGTAGCACATGTACATGTTACCGGAAGCAAGCACCAAAAGATACCTTTTGCTTTTGGTAAACAAATGTTCTAGTGACATCCGAGTCTACTTTATTGTTAATGATTTTATTGGTAAAAAATATAGTATCATTACTTAATTAAGTTTCGGTCTAGGATAATTTTATTTGTCAAGTTGTAGAGACCTTGATTTTTTTACATTTAATATTGATTATAAAATTGAATGATAATCAAAAAAGGCGGAAACAAAGTTAATACTTTAGTTAATTACAAACCAACTAGAATTGTTTATATAAAGTTTTCTTTAAATATTTCACAAAAACCGGGAGCCATCAATCCTGTTGACCTTATCTTTATCTGCACCACCTGAAAAGATCACAAACACACTAGTAAGTAGTTTGCTTAGTAAGCATACTCAACAATCATTTAATGTAACATGTAGGCACACTGGTTACATAACAAGCATTATCTAAAGGTCCAATAATAAATACTGAACCTCAACTCTGAACCGGTACCTAGTCAATATCTCAATGCTCAAATGAGCACAATTACTCAAATGCTCAAAGAGCATAAACATATAGTAACATATCCATATATAACATAGTTACATAAGAGTTCGGTATATTCACAGTACTGATTAGTATAATCTCAAATAATCTTCAATGATAGTTTATTAGTTTTATAAGCTCAATAATCATTTACAATTAATTATAAATAAAATCTCAGCTCTAAATAATTGAATTTAAACTTTGTGTTACATTTTACACAGCCTGTGTATCCTTACACGACCACCTCTACAAGACCACATTTGCCAAGTCATGGCAGTGTTAAAACCTAACCCTATTGGGCCATGTAGAACATTATACAAGGTCCATAGGAGCTCTACATGGCCTTTGTACCTCTAAATGACACTATGCAGAGCCGGCACCCTTGTACACAACCCGTGTAACTCAAATTTCAGTAGTCTTGTTTGGCCAAAGTTCATACGAGAACTTTATTGATACCATGATGTATGGTAGGTCAATAATTTCTGATGTAGAGGTGAAGGATGTCTTATTGTCGAAGGAACTCAAGCGTAGGGTTTTTGGTAATAAGGGGGAGTCCGGTTCTAATTTGTATGTGGGTAGGGGAAGGGTACATGACAGAGAGGGTAGTGTGGGTGGGTCGCGTTCCAAGTCAAAATCCACTAGTAAAATAAAGTGTTATCACTGTAAAGAGGCCGGTCCCATCAAGAGAAATTATCTTCAACCCAAGGGAGATGAGAGTTTGGTTCATGGAGATGTTGACATAGGCGATATTTTGACCATATGCACGGATAGTCCTGCTGATACCTGGATCTTAGACACAGGTGCATCTCATCACATGGCGTATTCACGAGACCAATTTGTTTCCTTCAAGGAATGGAATGGTAAAGTGAAGCCGGGGGACGATGGGATTCGGAGTGTTAAGGGTAGTGGTACGGTGAAGATTAAGATGCATGATGGAGTGGTCAGTCGGATCCTTTGCTCGTATGTCCTGGATCTTCGGAAGAACTTGATTTCCATTGGTACTTTGGCGAAGAATGGATATGAATATTCTGGCAAAAGGATTGGACCTAAGGTTTCTAAGGATGATAGAGTGATAATGCAGGGCAGGCTGCTACATGGTATATACGTTCTCGAAGGCGGTTCTGTGTTTGGAACGTCGGCGGTACCGTCATTGGAGCGGAAAATTGACCTAAGAAGTTGAGACGACACGACTTGGGTAGAGATGGTCTCTAGTGAAATCACATGACGCGGTGTCAGACTTCGTGGCTCATGAAAGGAGGTAGTCCCCTCGGGGAGGTTGGCAAGAAAGAGACGGTTCTTTGGTAATCTCCGCTGGCTGGTCGAAGAGAGTTGAAGTCAAGGGAGAGATTTTTGGGATATGACTTGAAATGGCTTGGAAGATATTGAAAACCGGAAAATAGGTGTGCTCGGCATATGCTTGGGGTGCACGGCGTAGGGCTGTGATGCTCCTCGGCGTGGGCACCTACTCCACGGCGTGGAGGAGGGTTCTTCAGCTCGAAGTGATTTCCTTCCATAGTGGCGGCGGCTAATCTTTAATTATGTTAATTAGGGTTTTTTTAATTAGTAATTAGGGTTTCTTGTTTGGTTATAAATATCGAGCCTATGTTCAGTAATATGTACATCATCTAACATTCTGAGTTAATAATTAAGTCTCTGGTTCCTGCCCGTGGACGTAGGTCGTGACCCCAACGACCGAACCACATTATATCTTGTGTTCTTGTCATGTTTTGCTATCCACATTTTCTTTTAACGCTTGAAAGGTGTCTCCATCCCTAACAAGTGGTATCAAAGCCCATGTTTTCTCTTGGCTCGTATATTTGATGATTGAAGATGCCATCTTTGAAACTTGATTTGGAGAAATTCAATGGCTCAAACGACTTCATACTGTGAAAGGTAAAGATGAGGGCTCTTCTAGTTCAGTATGGTTGCGCGGTGGCGTTAGAAGGTGAAGACAACTTGCCAAAATATATGAAGGAGGATGTGAAAAGAGATGTTCTAGAAAGTGAGGTGTTGAGGGAGGTGGTTGATCAAACAACGGCTGTTGGTCTATAGCAAAAGCTGTGTTAGAAGTATCTGAAAAATACCCTCATGAATAGGCTTTATCAGAAGCAAAGGTTGTATACCCTCCGGATGTCAGAGGGCAACCAGGTACAAGATCATCTTCATAATTTTAATCTTATCATCCTTGATTTGAAGGTGGTAGATGTTAAGATTGAACAAGAAGATCTTGCCCTGATTCTGGTGTGTTCACTGTCGAGTTCATACGAGAACTTTGTTGATACCATGATGTATGGTAGTCAACAATTTCTGTTGCAGAGGTGAAGGATGGCTTATTGTCAAAGGAACTTAAGCGTAGGGTTTCTCGTAATCAGGGGGAGTCGTTCTAATTTGTACGTGGCCAAGGGAAGGGCACATGACAGAGAGGGTAGTGTGGGTGGGTCGCGTTCCAAGCCAAAATCCACTAGTAAAATAAAGTGTTATCACTCAAAAGAGGCTGGTCACATCAAGAGAAACTGTCCTTTAATGGAAGGGAGATGCGAGTTTGGTTCATGGAGATGGTGACATAGGCGATGTTTTGACCATATGCACGGATAGTCCTGCTGATACCTGGATCTTAGACACAGGTGCATCTCATCACATGGCATATTCACGAGACCTGTTTGTTTCTTTCAAGGAATGGAATGGTAAAGTGAAGCCGGGGGACGATGGGATTCGGAGTGTTAAAGGTAGTGGTACGGTGAAGGTTAAGATGCATGATGGAGTGGTTCGTATGTCCCGGATCTTCGGAAGAACCTGATTTCCGTTGGTACTTTGGCAAAGAATGGATATGAATATTCTGGCAAAGGGATTGGACCTAAGGTTTCTAAGGATGCTCGAGTGATAATGCAACACAGGCTGCTACATGGTATATACGTTCCGGAAGGCGGTTATGTGGTTGGAACGTTGGCGGTACCGTCATTGGAGCGGAAAATTGACTTGAGATGACACAGGTGGAGATTGTCTCCGGTGAAATCACGTGACGCAGTGTTGGACTTTGTGGCTCGTGAAAGGAGGTAGTCCCCTCGGGGAGGTTGGTAGAAAAGAGACAGTTCTTTGGTAATCTCCGCTGACTGGTCGAAGAGAGTTCAAGTTAAGAGGGAGATTGTTGGATATGACTTGAAATGGCTTGGAAGATATTGATAATTGTAAAACAGGTGTGCTCGGCGTGTGCTTAGGTGCACGGCATGGGGGCTTTGATGCTCCTTGGCATGGGCACCTGCTCCACGACGTAGTGATTTCCTTCCATAGTGGCGACTGATCTTTAATTATGTTAATTAGGGTTTTCCTAATTAGTAATTGGGGTTTCTTCTTTGGTTATAGATATCGAGCATAGGTTCAGTCATATGTACATCATCTAACATTCTCAGTTAATAAAGAAGTCTGTGGTTCGTGCCCGTGGACGTAGGTCATGACCCGGACGACCGAACCATGTTATATCTTTTGTTCTTGTCTTGTTTTGTAATCCACATTTTCTTTTAACGCTTAAAGGGTGTCTCGATCCCTAATAGTAGCAAACTTCAAGGGGAAAACATGAATTGTTGGTTTAAAGATGGCTCAAGAGATAGAGATGATATGATCTTCCAGACTTCTTCTTCTTTTCATTTTTTTTGTTCTGCTTGATTCCTTATTCAACCTTTAGCACTTGTAAAAGAGAGTTCTTTGTGTTCTTGATTAGTGTTGATTTGTGAACTGATTGATTGTTAAATTTCTCACATGATGTATTACACCAAATTCAATCCCGGTGCCAGTGTGGAGATAGTGTAACCCGCGTCCGACACCTATGCAGATCTTGAGACGCTGGCGCCAAGACAGACGGGTACCAAGCTTATAAAGATGATCTTCCAGTGTTCCATTCGGCATATATTCATAGACAAGTATATTCTCTTTTTCATAATTACAATAACCAAACAAAGACACAAGATGACGTTACGCAACTTGGAAAGCATCTCGACTTCTGCCCAGAACTCAGATGCCCCTTGATTGGACATAGAATCCAACCGTTTAATGACATTATGACAGCAATAACAAGACTTAATTGATCCATTAATTATGTTACCTTTGTAAACTTTTCCGTGGCTCTCAGAATTTCATTAAATTTGAAGTGACAGCATGTTAGCGAGCATTGTACGAAGCTGGAGGTGGAGGGTTGGCATTCGTTGCCATCACAGGTAGCAACAATCATGATTATCGATGAATAAGTAGATTTAGAAGTAAAAATCAAAATGGATGAAGATATTAATGGATTATAGTCAACTTAGAAAATGATGATCTACTTCCTTGAACTCTTGATGAACCCCTGCATGTCTCACTGTCTCTGATTGAATCAACATTTAAAAAACTCCATTCATGTCCCCCTCCAGAAATAAAAGAAAATATGATATAAATATTGTCAGGATCGAATATACTTACTAACATATCTAAGTAATGCTAAGGAAGCTTGCGGAATAGCACCTTAACACTTTACACAAGAAGATAATAATAGTGTATAAACACAAAATATGTTTAAACAAACTTAATTGTATACATCACTTGAAAGTTGGTTACAATCAAAGTAAAGATTACAAACATAGACCCCAATCTGTTATACAATAACAGACATACAAACTTCTCTAAGTATGGATCACTAACAATGACGTTGGGGCTTTGATTGATGTAGCACTCGCAAACCCGGGCTAGTCGATTAGCGGGTTAGTGGTACGTGTTTAATTGCTTAAATTTAGCAATATGATTTTATGTTAATCTATATTAATTAAGTTAATTAATTAGGAAGTTAATTAATTAATTAAGTGGTAGTATTATTGAAATTATATGTGATAAGTAGTTATGTATGTATGTTAAGTAGTTATGCATGTATGTTAATATGTAAGTATGTACGCGTGTGTGTATGCATGCAAATTAAATAAGAGAAAGTTGACACCTCTTGCCTTGATAATTGAAATAATGTGTACGTGTGTATATGTGGGAATAGGAAGAAGTATCTGCTCATTGTTTTCAAAATAAGAAAAGGTGTGTGTGTGTGTGTGTGTGTGTTTCCTTAGCCTCTGTCGGAAGAAAGCAAGAAAAAGAATTACAAACTTGAAAGTGTGAATCACAAAATGTTGTTCAATAAATCCAAGTAAAGGTTAGATTATGGTTACTGCAAGTTATTAAGCATCTTGATATATTTTTCTGATGAATAGCATGAATATACATGAAACCACCATTAATGGAGCTTAAAGCTCAAACTTGATAAGTGGGTTTTATGTGTTTTGGTGTTTTGATGAGTTTTATGATGTTCATGATGCTTATATATATGTTCTTTGAAGTTTATGCATGTTTTAGATGTGCTTGGGATTGAAAACAGAAGTTGAAAAGAGAAAATATGGATGGTTGAAGTTCGCGGATTTCGGGTTGGAGAAGATGATTATGAATCCTATTATTTTGATGAAATCGGATACCATGAAAACCGACATTATTGAATCTGATAGTTAAAACCGATAAACCCAAAATCCGAGACCCAGAATCCGGAACTTGAAATCCGAGAGGAAATCCGATAGCCTAAATCCGACCCTGTTGAAATCCGGTTACATTAAAACCGACAAACCTGAATTCCGACATCCTTAAAATCCGATATTCTAGAATCCGACAGACTTGAAATCCGATACTTTCGGAATCCGACATATTTGAACTTGACGCGACGCGTCGGATTCCGGGACACGACGCGTTATGTGATTTTCAGGAATGTGAACTTTGTTTGATTGATCTTTTGGATTGCATTTTTATGTGTTTATGATATGTGGGTTTGTTATGGATATTATGACATAAATATATGTGGATATATATATTTATGAACCAGAAACTAACATTGGTGATTACTGTGTTTTCAGGCAATACCAAGGCTCGGTAATATAAGACATCTGAGTGCACTATTTGAAATCCAGTGGTGAGTGGACGTTAATCGCGGATGGTAAAGATTACGGTTCATGTTATTGATGTGATGCATGTGTATGTGATTGATAGACTGTTGAGTCTGATTGTTGATTGTGATTATTGATTGATTATATGTGTTGCGTGATTATTTGGCCGATACGTGCTCGAGGAATGATATCGAGTTACGTTTGAGAAGTCAGCTATACGTGGAATTGGGCTCGTCTACTGGTTGGTTGAATAGTGGTAGTCTTACTGATTCATACGTTGCATCAGAGGGGAATTTCACCGTGCCAATTCAGTAGAGGGCTATCGGTAAACCTTTGCTTTGGCCGGCATTGGTTGTAGGTTCTGCGCCGAACCGCCGGTCTTCTTGATTGTGTGGTTACATGCTTTGATATTGACTGTTGATGTTTGCCTTTGTGCTTAGCTCTACTCACTTAGCTTTGTGCTAATTCCCCTCGGTTGTTGCTTTTGTAAGTTCGTGAGTTATTGTTGGTTGTAGAAGGAAAGCTTGTCCCTGCTCTGAAATGTATTTTGAAAAAAAATGGAAACGAGCCGGTTGTTTTTGTAACACCTAAACAGTTGAGGTTGTAGTTGTGAACAAATGTTTTAGTTGTAAATATTTTTAAGTATGTAAAGCAGTTTATTTAATTAAGCTTCCGCAGCGTGTTTTAAAAAAAATTGGCTATAGTTTTCTGGTGTTACAATATGATGATTAAAAAGTGTTAGAAATGATATGAATATGGATTAAATGGGTTCTCGTGGAAAAACAGCGAGTTTCCGGCGAGTTGTTGAAAATTGCAAAACACGGGTCATGTAGAAGAGGGTAGGCCATGTAGGAGGCCATGTAGGGTAACACAAGCTATGTAGGTTTAAACATGGGCCGTGTAGGTTGAGGGAGGCCGTGTAAGTCCAACACAGGCCATGTAGATTGACACAGGCCGTGTAGGTCAACACAGGCCATGTAAGAGGCCATGTTGGCCTATATCAGAGTATAAGTTCGGTTTTATGCCTTATACAATATGTATGGTTGTTATACTATCATTACTTAGGTCTTATGGGACTTAAAGAAAATACAAGAGGAGACAATGGAAGCTATGAACCACAGGTGAGTACCTCAACCAGGTACTTAATTATCTGTGATCATACGTGTTTGATATCAGAATGAGATTTACTGTATGATTGTTATTACGTGATGGTATCTAGAGAATTGTTATTAATTAATTTTTTAAGGAGGATAGAGATGAGTATAAAGTTAACAAAGATAAGTATAACTGTAGTTAAGAGACGAGACAGAGATACATGCTTATGATTAACAAATGAGTATTCTGGTATTATATTAAATAACAAGAGATGAGTATGAATAAATAAACAAGAAGTAAGAACCCTTTTATTAAAAGAGAGAAAAGAGTGGGGTGAATATTTATTAATTGGCCTTACACATTAAAGAGAAGATATAATAGTGTTGCATGAATCACAAATTTAAAGAGTATAAGATGATTTAAATAAGTGATGTTGATGTGTATAATTATATAAATAAAGAGAATGTATTCTTACAGAGATATATACTATAGATACATACCTATATACATTATGAGTATGTTTGAAAATACTGAGAAGACTGGTATCTTTGTGAGATGCATAACAATGTGTTAAATATAAGAGTAACCGTATATATGTAAGTAAATATATAAACATACAAATATGAGAGAGTATAATAGACTATGTCTAAATATACATACATATATATTGTAACACCGCTTCTGAAAACAGTGAATTTACTGAAAATTCAAGTTTTTAACCCGCGTGGGTCCCTTTCAAAATCATAAACATCAGATTTAGCAGCGGAATTTAATTTCAAAGTTTACAACAGCTATTTACATTGCATCAT